>JBAMJV010002055.1:0-36048 GCA_037951105.1 Echinarachnius parma
TGTGTGATACAATTTTATGAAATAGTATGTATCTTATTACAAAACAAGTTTTATTCTGCGCTCTTTTAAAGTGTCTTGATGGCTCGACGCCCTGAAATTATGGGTTTGAGTCTAGTGGCACCCACATTAGGGACAAAATAGGGGTCCAGGAGGCGGATCCCAAGGAAGCTTTTAGATTTCAGACATTTAGAACTGCTATAATGTGTGATAAAAGTGTATAAAATAGTCTTTAACATTTATTCGTTTTGATTATTAAAGCTCAGAGGGAGGACCAAATTTAAGGCCCTTATAACAGTGGGCTAGGGTGCACATCAGCCGTGAAAGCTTGTTGTCGTGAAAGCTTGTTGAAGTCGTTTATTGGTAAACAGTCACATACAAAAATCGTTAAAAATACATTCACCCTAAACTTTTGCTCAATATTTGATTATGAATATAATGCATATAAGTACTTGATAAATTGATAAACTGCTGGTATAAAAATAAAAATCGAAAGTTAAGGCTACTTTTTCTTTGCATCCAACAATCTAAAACGGGCAAAATCGCCAAGATTATATTCGGTCTTGATCAAGGTCACCATATATAATATGCATACCAGTTTAAGATTATCGAATTAGCCAGACTTGATTCGAAAGGGGGAAAACCCGGACAATTTCCAGATTCGACGGTTCTTGAATATGTCTACATGCATAGTTACTCAAGAAATCCGTTGACTAGCGTTCTTTCTTCTTCCCAAAAATGCACTGAAAATCGTAATGAATCTTTACGTATTATGGCGAACGCACTTGCCACTTTGATAGCCTCTCTTGCTGTTACTTTCATCTGAAATCTATCATTATTTTTTTTACTTTTAAAAACAATACTTCAGGTAAAACAATCCTTGAAAATCAAATAATATAAGAATGTGAAAAGGAACAAGATTTAAAAGCCTTCAAGTTACTCAGCTGAATATTAATGATATGCTATTTACGTCTTTTGGTGATAAAGACACATTTTTGTCTTCTCAATCTGTTGTAATAAATATGAAACTGTTCCGATTTGTGTTTAAAGAATTTGCCCAATTTCTCCATACTAATAAATTCCAGTGGAAATCGATTATTGAACATGCAATATGTAAAAAGTTATTTAACATGCTACTGTAAGCCATAGGGTTGTCTCAAAGTCACATAATAGTTTACGAATTCGTAAATTATACAAATGGTAAATGTTTTTTCTCATTATGCAATCATGGCAATACTAATAGTAATAATGTAGTTATAACGCGCATATCACAATCTGTATACACAATCTTCAGGGGCGGATGTAGCTTTTTGCTAAAGGGGGGTTTTGACCCGATGACGATGCGGAGCATCGTCCACGAGCCGCGAAGCGGCGATTTTTTTTTTTGCTATTTTGAACCCACGTAAGTGATTTTTTTTCACTTTTTTTCACTTTCGTCCACGAGCCGCGAAGCGGCGAATTTTTTTAGCTATTTTGAACCCCCGGTAAGTGATTTTTTTGCACCTTTTTTTTTTTCACTTTCGTCCACGAGCCGCGAAGCGGCGAAATTTGTTGCTATTTTGAACCCCCCGTAAGTGATTTTGTTTTTACTTTTTTCACTGATACATTTTCACTTGGCAGCCCAAGGGGGGGGGGGGGGGGGTTAAACCCCCTACCCCCCACCCCCCCCCCCCCCCCCCCCCCCCCCCCCCCCCCCCCCCCCCCCCCCCGTAGATCCGCGCCTGAACTTTGCACCATTATACACCATCACAATATGTGTACACCATATAAGCCATCACAATCTGTGTACGCCTATACACCATCACAATCTGTGTACACCATTGAACCATCACAATCTGTATACCATCACAAACTCTGTACACCATGTAAACCATCCAAATTTGTGTTCACCATATAAACCATCACAATCTGTGTACACCATAATTATAAACTTTCACAATCTGTGTACACCATATACAACATGTGTGTATCCATCGAACTAGGTAAAGATATTTTGAGACCGACCGTTCACAAATCTTAATATTCGTGACTAAAAACATACACGGACAAAATTACATTTGATTATATCGCCGAAATAATATCAAAACCATGTAGAAGTAATGGTTTTAGATGAGGAAGACTGTTTCTGCTTTATATCTCTGCATAATTCACTTTAACAAATACACAAAAAGAAGAGTATTTAGTTATATCCAGGGTACTTCTGCCTCATCAGTATTTTCGCGAATACACCACACATGTTTGAAATGAAGATCTATAACACCATTAATTAAATGCAGGGCATAGTTCAAAACTATGTCTGATTATAACAAATTCACTTGGAAGTATACCTAAGCTAGAAAGTGAAAATGCAATGTATGTTTTAATATCTTGGCACAGAATTATTCTGGGTCTAGATATTCGTGATACAAATATTAACGAAATGTAAGCATATTTACGTGATCTCTTAATTTATTGTGGAGGCGTTGTGGCAAGCGTGATTCGGGTGTGTGCTCTATAATCATATGATTGTGTTTTCGGGTTTGAATACTAGTAGTACGCAACTCTTTATACGTCCTTCACAAATGTATTTAATCATCAGTACTGTCCAGTAATAGTTATAATCATAAAAATCCATTTTTATTATACCGCTTTATCACCGAAGTATCAGAGCTGCACTCGGTGCTTTTTATTATTACATTAACTTTAAAAAGCCGAGTCGCCATGATGGGGCGCTCATAGAATTTCAAGGAATATGAAAATAGTGAAATCTTCTTTTAAATAACTAATTAAGCTACCGTTGTAAAAAAACAACAAAAAAACAAGGGGGCTGAGAATATACAATTAATCTCTATATCAAAAATTACAATCATTTACAAAGGTGTCTTGGGAATGCCCGCCATAAAAGTGCTGCAGTGTGGCTCAATAATAAAACTACCGGTCACAACCCGGGGATCGCAGAATCGGTTCCCGGGAAAATCACATTTGTCTTTTCAAATTTGATTTAATTGATTTAATAAATTTGATTTGACTACTAGTAATGGAATGACATTCATTACGTCAATGCCCAAGATGTTGGAATTTTCTAAATAGAGAAAACTGAATTCATAGATAGGTGTTTCTCATAATAGTATAGTCAGGGGCTGAGGCATGAATAGAAATGCAACTCTGAGTTCGTATTCATATTTCCTATTTCCTTATCAACTGATGAAAAGATTAGAGAGATGTGACCGGCACCTACTTTTTGCAATCCTCGTTCGATGAGTGTTACCAGGTAACCAGGTTACTTTGACTGTGAAAATAGTCCAATTTCAAATTGCATATTTATTATAATTTAGCTGTATGAATTAATGAAGGATGTGTCGCCCAGGTTGAATGGCATTACACGTTCTTGAATAGCGATCAGCAGCCGCGCTCAACCGCGTGCTATTACATCTACAACCGCGGCGGTTGGAGTCAACTATACTCATTTCACATAATATAACCTATATGCCGATTTGCACATTTGGCACGCCATAAAACATGGGGAGCGGCACTCAAACTTAAAGCACAGCATAATAAGAGTTATTACCTGACATCACTATGATAACAGGGAATTTCCCCTTATAATGTTTAGTTAAGAAACCTTCCAGGGCAACTTTGTAAAAAAATGGATAGGCTGATTACAATTCTACGAAAAATCCTGACGAGATATAATTTTGAGCGGATATAGATTTCAAAGTGTGATAAGAAGAAAAACAAGATCATCGTTTTCATTCGCCGGTTTTGACTTTTTTCCAAGTCGTCTTATTAAAAGAGGATAGGTTTCCGTGTAAAGAGAAAATAATCTGAGTAAATGTCAAGCAAAAAACGATTAAAATATTGATAAGAATAAAGCCGCTGTAGTAACGGGGTTCCATCATCTTGTTTACGGAGTTGTACTAATTTGTAGCTCTAAACGTTTCCGGTGAAATACATAATTGTCGTGAAAATAGACTAGAAACTGATAAATTATATGAAAATGATCGATTGAAATTTTATAAGAGAACTCAACATAACAATTACTGATACGTGGACGGGTGTGTGGCGTATTAACATTATCACCTGCGTTGGTTACCCACCCGGAAGAGTTTTAAAGGTGAATTAAACCTGACATTTGCCACGAATAACGTATAGATTGGTGACAGTTTTAATGAGAAGCAAGCACCTGCTGTGCTATTTTAACAAAATGTCACGAGATAAGAAGCATGGTAGAGTCAATAAATGAATAATGAATTGTTAAATAGATAAAATAACCACTACGTATATTGTAAGTCAATATAGCCGTGAGCTTTCGAATCTGGCAGATCCTTCGTCTATAGGCAGAGATAAATGACAACTACTGTACTATCAACATGAAATAAAACACATCAACAGGTGGATGGAAGGTGTGAACAGCAACAAGCTATGGTAAACAAGAATAAAAGGATGAGGGAATTCAATACAGGAGAGGTGAAAGCAAGAGCAGGGTAGAGTGGACAGGAACAAAAGAAGTGCGATGATGTGGGCTGGTGGGGATGGTAGAATGTGTCAAGTATCATAGCTGGAAAGCTAGGGGATGAGCAATCACTACGTGTTATAACTGATATAATGTATGTAAAAATTGATGAATGACTGATACAAATGTGTATTTTTGTGATCTGATATGTGCACTGGCATGACTGGAAAATGTAACGTTAAATTGATATTATAAGACCAAGAAATAACCGAAAATACCAAATGATGTTCGCTTACCCCTTGCACTAAGTTTGTACACAGTAATAATTTCCAAGTGGATAAGTACAAATCCGAACCGTGAATTCCTTTTAAAGGGGTAGTTCAGATTTGGTATAGAGGGCGCTGCACAAAATATTTTTTTGTGAGATAATGAAAAACTGAGTGTCAAATTTCGAAGAGCATACAACCTTAATAGCAGAATAAACTTTATTTAATCAAAATCGGTTCAGAAACGGCTGAAATATCAATAAATAATTCGATCGTAATAAATCTGGGGCCCAGATATATTCGATGATTTGTTAAAAAAAAATTAAAATGCTTACACTTTTTCTAAAATTTTAAAAAGAGGTTTTAAAATAGTGGTTGATGATCTCTCTATGTAATCATTATTTCAACAAAACGTCACATGCATAATTTTGTATGAAAATTATTGAAACCAATGCTTTTTTAGAGAGCGCCCTCTTGCGTTTAAATGGCTCTTTTTGAATGATAACAGGTTTTTTACTTAGTCGTTTGTAATTTTCTATACCTTTCGAGCATGGTGGAGTTATAACTATTAGTTTGTAGAGTTATTGTGCAGGTTTTGGTTACTAAAGCTCAGCCTTACCAAAACTGTACTGCCCCTTAAAAGAAAGAGACATTCGAACAAAAAAATAAATATGTTCCTTGCTTTCTTTGGTAATACGAATGCAACACGGTATGAATGAACCACCAGAGATCAAAATTACAATCTGAACCAACATTTTGAAATAACGATAGCGCACCTACCGTATCACAACCACTTCACTAAATCCTGAAGTCGGATTGACTGTAAGGGCGCCACCATGTGGCCCGGTAACCAACTAAGCGCCTTGTTCACATCTACCTCTGAGTGCGTTTATCTTCTGTAGTTGGGTGTTCATAGCTTTATATGTTGCATTTAATCTGTGTGTGCAATTAAAGGGATCTATTCATTTTGTTGACATGTGCAAAAACTGTCAAAAGGTCGATAAAATGTGTATTTCTGTAATCTGATATGTCCACTGATAACGGAGTAATGGGCGACAATGCAAAGTGATATAATTATGCTAACTTACACAATTGAAATTTTCCCATGGCGACGTTCAAACCCAAACACTTCAATCATAAATATCTTTCAAACGGAAGAGAAATTCGGAAAACCGAACTCAGTCTGTTCCACGCTTCTTGGGAGTTATGGGTACAACCAGGTCTTGAGACCCGCTAGAATTCTAGTAACGATGTGTGTGTGTGTTTGTGTTTGTGCGTGTGTGTGTGTGTGTGTGTGTGTGCGTGTGTGTGTGTGTGTGTGTGTGTGTGTGTGTGTGTGTGTGTGTGTGTGTGTGTGTGTGTGTGTGTGTGTGTGTGCGTGTGTGTGTATGTGTGTGTGTGTGTGTGGTTGTTGTTTTATGTTACCAGATACACCAAAAGGTTTGTATTAGAACAGGTTTACATGGAAGAAAATTAAATGCAGAAATCTACGCCTACCCCGGCCGATGTACACACTCGTGACTACACAATTTGATGACCACATGCAGCTACTGCTGCTTTCCATGTTTGGGTGAATTGTATCGTGTGTGTGTACCTACTATACAGGGTGGCCCCAAAAAAAACGGAACGGGGCACTTCCCAAAATATAGCAACACAATGATTATGTCCATCGGATAGGATGTCTTTTCCAATGAAAAACTATACCAAGATAAGTCATTTTGGTTGTTTTAGGGCGCTCTGAGTGACACCATGTCAGGTTCCCTTTTTTGTCAATTTTTACCAAGTCAGTGCCTGATAAACCGCAATTACTGCCTGTCATAGCATTCGAACAACGAGCAATACGCGCGTTATTGTTAGTGTGCATTCAGCCGTGTGCCGAGAGAATGGGCATGGTTGCTCGACGCTATGACGAGCACAAAGTGCGATTTATCAGGCACTGACTTGGTAAAAATTGGCAAAAATGGGAACCTGACATGGTGTTACTCACAGCGCCCTAAACAAAAAACTACACGACCAAAATTACTGTTCTTGGTATCGTTATTCATTGGAAAAGACACTCTATCCGATGTACATAATCATTTTGTTACTATAATTTGGGAAGTGCCCCGTTCTGTTGTTTTTTTGGGGGGGCACCCTGTATAGTTTTCTGAACCTGTGATTGCTAAACTAGTAAAATCCAGGGCAGTTTGTTGTTGTGTGTGTTAAATTCTCTACATTCATACATTCGTATATTTTGTATTGTTGTCAGACTGTTGGTCAGATATAAAAGACAATATTGTATAGTTTTATTGTGTAGTTGATGGGGTATTAAAATTTCCGAAACAATTGTTTCGCTTTTAACATGTTTGAATTAGATTATCTCGTTTAGCATTTCCTGGTTTCAACTGTTGTAACATCATAAAATAAACATCAATGTATTTCTTTTTTCTTTTTTATGCAAACGAAACAAAAAGAAAACTCAAGTTTATCATAACATAAGACTATATATTACAAGTCTTAGTTTTGTTTTCTTATGGGACGTTACTGTTAAAAAGCGCGTTTAATGCGCTTGCTGGTACTTTATAATCTACATAATCTTCTTTTTAATTACGTATCATATGTGGATGTCTTCATAATGATTCCGTCAATCTTCGTGAGTAGGTGTCTTCCAAGTGAATCTTCGATCCGAGTCTTGAAATCGGCTTGTTGTGAGTTACGCTCGCCTTGCAATGCCTTGGATGTGTTGTCTGTGTTGATACTGTCGATATTTGTTTCCTATGCCTATATTAACGTGTTACTTGCGAGAATATTAACTAAAAACTGTGTGAGTTATTCATCTGCTCTAGTGAGAAGGGGATTTTTATTCTGATTATTAGCTATCTTCTTGAAGATGTTTTGTTTCTATAATATGTGTCCATGTGGGCCACCGGCCATGCTCATATTATTTAGCAAGCTAGGTCGAAATTCAATGATATAGGGATAAGTGAGCAAAGATGAGACTTATTCATGTTCTTAATCGCCAAGTAGGGCTGACTGGGTTAGCCTCTGTTACTCAACGTTGATAAGCTAAACCTAGTTTGCAACTACGAAGAGCACTCTTGTCGCATACTTAGCCATACCATCTAGGAGCCTATCATGGAACATAACTATCATTTGTCATTGGTGTAGTGTGGTTGGACTGATTTGGGGGACATGAATCATTTAGGCGCGCTCACTATATTTGTATTTATTTATAAAAAGGATATCCGAAACGTCCCCTCCTACCACCAACCCACTCCTTACAATAACTATACCGGCGCTGTAAGCTCAAGAAAGAATACCAACAGTCCTTTCCAGGACTACCAACAGTCATTTCTAGGACTACCACAGTCCTTTTTAGGACTATCCTAGAAATAATACCAACAGTGCTTCTCAGGACTCACCATTCCACTACTTATACATGGTGCAACCGCAAACCACACGTATGATATCCCTTTGTTTTTGTTAAGTGATATGAGACACTTTCCCCGTGCCCCCCCCCCCCCCGAGTAACCTGTCAAAAGCAATAAAGTTATAATAATTTAGGAGATACTTTGTTTTAAATGAAGAAATACGTATGCCCAAAATAATGTGTGTGCCCCCATGATGGACATCTTAGTTTCATGTTAAGGCACGTGTCCCCCCCCCCCCCCCCCCCCCCCCACATATCCGAACGTTGCTACACCACTGCTATACATTATCTTTATCATAGACCTCCAAGATGCGGTGCTCTACTGACGCAGTTCTTCTGTGGGTATTCATCGGCTTGCTCCTCGTCGTCATGACTTCAGGACTTGACACGAACAGTACTAAGACCAGTGAGGATGCAAATTGTCCGGTCGACCTTAGCCTGTATAAAGGTAATGAAATAAATTTGTTTCTCTTCTTTTTGTTTCATTTGACAAGAAGTGATAATATTGTGTTATTGTTTAGCTTCATCACTCAATATGAAGGCAAACGTGATTAGTCATTTTAACAGTGAGTAAGTCGTCGGAGATGTACGGATTTAAACACATCGGTTTTTGCTTGAAACCTTTCATATAAATTAGATCCAATACAGATGTAGAGGGTCAGGGTCAGGGTTAGGGTTAGGGTTAGGGAAGAATACAATAGGTGATAACATTTAATTAAAATCTCATTATAATCCAATTGAGTCGAAACAATACCAATAATCAAACTTCTAATAGTTCATTAAAATGTTTTTTTGTGAAATGCATGCAATAATCAGGCATTTTCATAACTTTAAAATGTAAACATTCATGTAAAAATGTGTTTCTCTAATTCATTTATTTATTTATTTAATTTGATTCAAATCATTTGATCTTTTTTTTCCTATTTACATATTTTGTTCTGATCTCATAGTTGATGGCAGAGCGATATACATGGGATGCTTTAATTTAACCAACATTACGATTGGCCACGCTTTTGATGATCCACAAATGACCATTAAAACCTGTACTCGTAATTGTGAGAAAAACAGCAGCGAAATAGCCGGACTGCGTAATGGAAGTACTTGTTTATGTGGAAACCTGTCTTTGGAATCGGTGGATAAAAAAGAGTGTGACCGCAGCTGCGGTGTACCTTGTGTCGGACAGTTAAACTCCACTTGCGGGGGACTGCTCACCGTCCAGTTATACAATGGTTTGCATGAAAATTCCATTCTGTTAACAGTTTTTCGATTCACTAATATCAGTGAATATTTTGGTGATTATCTGTTTGTTATTCATGTTTTATTTTTTTTCCTTGATGGGCCAAAACAAAAAGACTTTTACTTGAAGGTGTTACCTATCGTATAAACCATAACACTTGGATGGAAGATCATGTCAAACGATGGAGAAGAAAAACAATCCTTCGTGACTATATCTAACCCGTTTGTTACTACACTATATACCAGTACAAAAATCACATCAAAAATATAAATGCCTTAAAGGTGCACCTGTAAAGTGTCAGATATTGCCCAAAAT
Source organism: Echinarachnius parma (assembly GCA_037951105.1). Lineage (NCBI taxonomy): Eukaryota > Metazoa > Echinodermata > Echinoidea > Clypeasteroida > Echinarachniidae > Echinarachnius > Echinarachnius parma. Next base: position 9,657 of record JBAMJV010002055.1, read on the forward strand.
GACATTTGAGACTTCAATCCTATACCAAAATCATTGTAAGGTATGTCCGAAACACAGTCCGAATGATGTGTGAAAGTTTCATTGGAAAGGAACACTGCTTTCCTGGTTAAAAAAGCACAAAATTTGCGTCAGCTTTTACTAATTACAGTATGACGTTTATGACCTTCATGACCGTTTATAAACGCTCTTGAGCTAAATGATTATCAATGATAGATATCGTCATACTAAAGGGGCATTTTGAAAAAAATTCAACTCTATTTTATTCTTCTCTTACCATCAGCCAAACAACAAGGTAGAAGAGAAATGTGGACCAAATTAATTTTTGTGGAGTTAGACACTTTACCGCTGCACCTTTAATAAAGATGCATCAAGTTCCACTCGACAGTATATTTCATGTTGTAATAGTACAACATGCGTTCTCCATAATATTATACTAAAGCCCGAGGATTTTGTAACCAGCTAATATCTGAACATGAATCAAATTATTACGGCACATCTTTGGCTACAAAACAATTCAATTCAATCATACTAGAAGCCTTCTGTTTGGATTTCTAATTCAGCCTCCCAGAAACTGACTCGAATTACATAGTTGTATTTTGTTTTCAATAATATTGTTTATATGTACAACGCTAACGAAGCTTATAGTTAACAGTTGAAATGTCAGAGGTAAATACTTATTTTATTTTCATAACAAGAACGTTAAAAAGCTTTAACAATTTAAACAAAATCTGTATAATATATCTATCATGTGTTTACCGTATTTGTCGGTGTATTAACCGCACCTTTTTTCTAACCGAAGTATGTCATCTATACATCTCTCATAGAAATGCTTTCCCCGATGTCTTTCAAATCTTATTTTCAGTTTCCATTGGGAGTAATCAACCGGCTGACACTTCATCTCACGGTAAATCCCCGAAATAATTTAATTTGATTTAAATGAATATGGCTGAGCAAATAAAATTGGACTACAGAGTGATTCGAATATACAATCCCCGTCTTACCGTCCAGTACACTATTGAAATTCCACATTATTTCAGTTACTGTTTCGCAAAGATATTTGTTTAAATGTTTCCATTAATATCAAAAATGTTATACTATGTTTATTAATCAATTACTTATAAATGCCTAATGAACGAATTTCTAAAAATGGATTATTATTATATTATTATTTGTATTATGAGATTATGTTGAAAATACATTAATACAATCAAAATAAAACAAAATAATATCATTGTGAGTAATAACACATCTTATGTACCTTTGAATGTTCGAGTACTAGCAATTTGAACATGCAATAGCATGTGACTTATTATGAAAGTAAATTAAATAATCTCATGTTGATTAATTGGGTTTTGATGATCTTTTAAAATGCAATTTACAAAAACGCATGATAAGGAAATAGGGACTGCAGCTGCTATTGATATAATATTGTACTACTCATGAAGAATAACCAGCAATAAATGGCATGTTTTTTGTAAATGCATAACTGAACATTTTCCCTTAAGTTTGAAATATCTGCTCAAATTACGTTCAAGCATGAAGAATGAATATAGAAAGATTGTATCAAGTAGCAAATTAATTTAATGGACTTGTTGAGTGTGGAATCTTTCTTCATACAAGGTTGATATTCCAAAAGAAAAGTTAAACTTGGATCTACTACCGTATGTGTTTATTTATAAATTTGAAATATTAATCAATGGAAACATTTTGTTTTAGATTATGTAGGTCCTGTCAAGGCAGTCGTTGGTGTGGTGATATCATTGATACTTCTTACCACTGCAGTTGTCGCCGCGTTATTTCTGTACAAAAGGTAGGTGTATATTCTTCTAGTTTACATACGAAATATTCATTGTAATCAAAGGTACACTTGAGTATTTGTACTTCCCGAAATGCCCCTTGACACTACGTTGGTTGGTTTTAAATTTCATTTGAAAGTTCATTGAATAAACCATGTGAATTGAGAATCATTCCCTTTCGAATGCTCTCATAGTTGTAAAATTTGATTTCAAAATATTTTATTTATAAGTCTACCCTGCCGGGGGATATCTTGATTTTTTAGAAAAGGACACAAAATGCTTATAGACTTCTTTGAAAACAATCCAAATATTTGTTAATGATATCTCTATTTAATCATTAGTTTTAAAAAATATTACATGCACAATTTTGAATGAAAAATGGTTAAAACCAAAGAGTTTTAGAGAGCACCCTCTTGAGTTTTAGAAAGCACAGCTCTTTTTGAATGATAACAGGGTTTTTACTTAGTCGTTTGTAATTTTGTATACCTTTCGATCTTGGTGGAGTTATAACTATTAGTTTGTACCGCAATGGTGCAGGTTTTGGTTACTAAAATTAAGTTTGACCAAAACTCAACAGTCCCTTTAAGTTTAATTACTTATGAAAATTCCTTTGAAAATACATTTTAAAGAATATAAATTAATAACAGCGGTGATATTAAAACCCTGCAAGGTTTGTTTCATGCGAAGTTATATCATGCGAAGTTAAATAAGTGCACAAGTTGTTTTCCCAGTCGGCTATAGTGTATTAGATGAACTGGGTAGGCCTTCATTGCCGACTAAGAAAGACAGCTAGTTCCAAAAGTGGCCGTATCATCAACAATTAACTAAGCATGAAATTAAGCTAATGTAGCTTTATGAATATAAGCACAATTATAGTGGATGCAGGTGTAAGGGGTAGTTAAGTTTTGGTAGAGAAGGCGCTTCAAGAAATAATTTTGGTGAGATAATGAAAAACCTAGTGTCAAATTTGAATGAGCATCCATTTTTAATGACAGAATAAACTTTAATTGATCAAAATCGGTTCAGAAGCAACTGAAATATTAATAAATATATCCGCTTCGGAATAGACTTGGGGCTCCAGGTTTATTAGATGATTTTAAAAATATATATTAAATGCTTACACTTTTTTTTAAATGTTCAAAATAGGTTTTTTAGATAGTTTTTGATGATCTCTCTATTTAATCATTATTTTAACAAAACATCTCATGCACAATTTTGTATGAACAATGGTTAAAACCAATGCGTTTTTTGAAAGCGCCAGCTCATGTTTTAACTTTTTTTTGTAATGCTTACACTTTTTTTTAAATGTTCAAAATAGGTTTTTTAGATAGTTTTTGATGATCTCTCTATTTAATCATTATTTTAACAAAACATCACATGCACAATTTTGTATGAACAATGGTTAAAACCATGCGTTTTTTGAGAGCGCCAGCTCATGTTTTAATGGCTATTTTTAAATGATAACAGGCTTTTTTACTTAGTTGTTTGTAATTCTTTATACCTTTCGAGCATGGTGGAATTATAACTAATAGTTTGCATAGTTTGTAATGTTATGTTGCCGGTTTGGTCACTAAAATTCAGTTTGACCAAAACTGTACTTTAAGGTGTTATTTGTTGAATTGTACAATCATTTATTTCAGTAGTTAATCCTTTTGTACCTCATCGGGTGAATCGTCCGTCAATTTTAAAATGGAAACAAAAATGGGGAATTTATCTACATTATTGTAAGGACTAGCTTTCGTTTTCATAGATTAGAATTAGAATTGAAATGAATAATCCATAATTCAATGTGGTTGACATTAAGTCATTGGTAAGGATGAACTCTTGTTAGCGCAGGGAATTTTCCCGTAGTATGGTTTACATTTATTAATCTCCGCCAAGACTTTGCTGAAGAAATATTGTTGATCGAACCTCCCTTAAATTATGAATGCAGAGAGTACTGCAGTGTTCGTATTAATTTTGGTCATAATTATCATTTCAGGCTAGTGTATTGTTATTTAAGAGGCTTCCAGATGATTTACATTATTGAACAATAAGTGTTTTATAAAATTTTGTCTTGAAACAGGAGAAGGAAACGCCAACAAGTCGTGGTTCTCCCACCTGATCTTCCCGAATACTCTACCAGCCGACATAGCCAATACAATGTGTACAGCAGCTGCGCCGTCGGGTACGATCAGCTACAACGAAATGATTTCTTAGCAAGCGGTTGTCAGGTACCGCTCGAAACTGACGCCGCGGACGAATACAGTTATGCTCACACCGTGATGAATGAGCGTCCCAAGAAGGAGTCACCGATGACCGATCATCGCCCGATGATGCGACCTCCACCCGCTCCTAGATCACGGGCAGCTTCTGCGGAACATAACAGGCCTAGCGATGACTCTAAATTAGCAAAGGGAAAAGTCACAAGCTCAAGTATAGATACGTATCCAACAAATGGCAAGGATGACAGCTTTGATCTGGGTAAAGAGGGTGGTGAACGAAACGCGAAGCCCCCGATTCCTTCAAAACCCCCTATCGCTTCGAAACATCCCCGCATGAAATCCGGCACGCACAATGCTAACACATCTGAATATGATTACTGCGACAGTAATGACTCTAAATTATTCTTGGCAAACGTCACAAGCTCTTGCAAGGAGCCATATCCAACTGATGACAAAGATGATAACTCTGATTCGAGTAGAGGGGGTAATGACCGAAACGCAAAACCCCCAATTCCTTCAAAACCACCAGTCGCTTCGAAACGTCCCCGCAGGACATCCGGTACGCACAAAGCTAACGCGTTTGAATATGATTACTGTGACAGCAAAGACGCATCTCTAAATGGCATCAACGTGAAGAGTAACCATTCAGTCGAGAAGGGGGCGTCTCGGGAAAGAAGTAAATCTGCAGGCCATCCAGGACAATCAAAGAAATCTTCTGGAAACAACACCAATGGTCGTACAATTAAAGCTGAATCGCGTAGTGAGACGGGTAGGGGGCGCCGTAGTGGCATGAGTTCGTCTTTGGGAAGCAGGAGACCAAATGATACTACTCATCCAGATTACTTCACCCTCGACAATGACCAGCGTGATTCTGATGGTCATGACATTTCACGGGAATATTTCTCGCTAGAGAATGACCAAGCCAGCGGAGACGTTGGAGTGGCACAGGAATACTTTGTTCTTGAGGGTGATCAGACCGCTGCTGAAACGCACGTCGGCAATACTGGAAACAGCACCAAGTGTTCGGGGAGTCCTGTGGAAGGTAGTGACCATCCAGACTACTTCATTCTAGAGAATAGTCGACACTGTGCTGACTCACAGGCTTGCCATGCTAATAAACCTAGACCAAGTAATAAGAACAAGACCGAGGCTGCAAAGGACCCTCTGGAAAGTGGTGGTCCGACAGAATATTTTATCCTTGAAAATGACCAAAATGGTGCCCAAAGGCAGGAGGGTGGTGCTGGTGAAACGAAAAATGGACACTCAAAGCAACGTCATGCAACTAACATGGCAGGACCAAAGCGGAGATATGACAAGAACAGAAACCCGGGGAGTCCTGACAAAAGTGGTGACATCCCACCCAGCTACTTCACTCTCGAGACTGAGGAGGTTGCTGAAGAGGATAGTGATCCCGATGACGGACAATACGACTATGCAGTTTGTCCCTCCCACGGCATTGCAGGGATGATGATGAAACAAAAGCTTGCGAAGGCTGAGAGTGATTATGACATGGAAGATATGTCTGACATGAAAATAAATATATTGTATAAACCTTCTGAATAGAGGCACAACAAGTTCTAGTTCAGGATTACTCATGCAAAAGGCAGCCACGATAGTCTATCAGCCATACACTAATTGTCCCGCGCTTGGCACCATAATGAAACAAAAACATGTGAAGGCTGAACGTTTGACTATATATAAGGGGCCGATTATGACACTGAAGATATGTCTAACATGGAAATCAATATTCTGTATAAACCATCTGAATAGCCATCATGATAGAAGCATATCTTATGTGATTTTAGTTCGCTGGATTAATCGACCTGAAAACCGTCGTTCGTTTATCAATATGCAATGTATCAGTAATACATTCCAGAGATGTATTAGAAATACAGCTGTACAGCATGTCCCTTTCATGGTATGGCATGAACCCCCGCGAAGGCTGAACGTGATTATGACAAGGTAGATATGTCTAACATGTAAATAGATATTCTGTATAAACCATCTGAATAGAGGCACATCATCTTTTAGTTCAGGTTTACTCCTGCTAAAGGCAGCCATGATCATGATTCGTTACAATATTCTATCAGTCATGGTTATTCTAGAGATTATAAATACGGCCGTACAGCAAGCATGCCGTGCGCACGATATTGAATATAGGGATTTTAAAGGGATCAGTTAAAATTGTCAAAATCTATAAAATCTTACTTAGAACTCTAGTGCATGTTCTGTCATACCTTGTTTGTTTGTATTACCATTAGAAGCATAGAACATATATTTACGATGATATGTTTGGATTTAATTATCCACTGCATGGGAAATTATAAATTAAACGAAGTCAGTGCAATGTGTTAGCGAATATCATTTTGAAATTTCGTTCAGTACTTGGCTATATAATATTCATTTACCGTGAAATGTGCGCACATGACTCAGTGGACATATCAGATCACATAAATACACATTTGTATCACCCATTCATCGCGTTTGGCACATGTCAATAAAGTAACTAGTTTCCTTTTTAATAGAGGACACAACCTTACGAAGGCTAAATGTGATTATGACATGGAAGATATGTCTAACACGGAAATAAATATTCTGTACAATCCATCTGAATATAATCATACATTATCTAGTTTATGTCAGGATCACTCCTGCACAAGGAAGTCACGATTCGTTGCTTGTTTTATTAGGTCTATTATAATACATTCCAGTGTTTATACTGGGTGCTCTCTATATATAAATTATATATGTTCCACGATTGGTAGTGCATGTACATGTATGTTCAAACAAAAGCTGGTGAAGGTTTAACGTGATTTTTACATGGAAGATATGTCTATTATGGAAATCAATATTTGTATATATCCTATGGATAGTAGCTAATCTGTTTAAATACAAGAAATAATGTGTGATATAATGACAAACTAATTAAGTGTCATATTTGATGAAAACAAATTAAAGCAAAATCGGTGCAGAAACAGCTGAAATATCCATCGATTGAAAATAAATGTCTATTCGACAATTTAAAGAAATGTTTATGAAGCCTAATATACAAAATTTTGGATAATATACTAAAGTGGATTTTAATATGTTGTTTGATAATTTCTTAATTTAATCATTATGTGAGCAATGAATCACATTCGCATTTTTTTTATTTTAAAATTTTCAAGTGTCGACTGAAGGGCGCCTTCTTGCGTTAACGGCTGCTATTTAAATAAAAACAGCCATCTCTCTTAGCCGTTAATAATTTGTTCCTGTACCATTCAATGATTGTTTAACATTAAATTTGACCATAAATGTACTATCTCTTTTTTGCGGATTACTTTAATATTATTATTATACTATAATTGAAGACGGTCATGCGTGTGGATGCTACTCCGCCGGTCTCCATTTTGAATTATGCACCTTTGTGCGCACTGCATAATACATGTGTATTCCGCACCATGGGCAAGGCGTTCGCAAGATGGCACCACGCGTCTGATTTACGAATCCGAACTACCTTTAAACATTGTTAAATGTACTGTGTCGCGGTATAATGAAACCAAACACATTGATAGGCGTCTCATCTGTTATAATTATGTTTTTATTACCATGTCGTGGTTAGGTTTTATTAGGTAATTAGTAGTGTTTTTAATTAAAGCCTTGCTTCATGAATTTGAAAATGTCTCCCATCATTAGTATCACAGTGACGGTTTTATTTATGGTGATTAAAGTCTATGTGGGTGTACGTTATGACCAGTTTCATCATTTTTTATTATGTTAATTAAAGGGGTAGTTTAGTTTTGGTAGAGAGGGCGCTGCATATCACAATTTTTTTGTGAGATAATGAAAAACTGAGTGTCGAATTTGAGAGAACATGCAATTTTAATGGCAGAATAAACTTTATTTGGTCAAAATCGGTCCAGAAACGGCTGAAATATCAATAAATATATTTGATCTTATAATTATTTGGGGCCCAAATAATTAGATGATTTTTTCAAAAAATTTTTTTAAATGCTTACACTTTTTCAAAAAATTTCAAAGCGTTGTTTAAATAGTTGTTGATGATCTATCTTAATCATTATTTCAATAGAACATCACATGCATTAGTTTGTATGAAAAATGGTTGAAACCAATGCCTTTTTAGAAAGAGCCCTCTTGTGTTTTAATGGCTCTTTTTGAATGATAACATGCTTTTTACTTAGTCGTTTGTAATGTTGTATACCTTTCGAGCATGGTGGAGTTATAACTATTAGTTTGTAATGTTACTGTCCAGGTTTGGTTACTAAAGTTCAGCCTTACCAAAACTGTACTACCCCTTTAATACAGCTTTGTTGTCATTTGCACAAAATGTGTATATGTAAGGTGTATGATATGTGTGTGTAAGTTCTAGTGATCTGACCCGGGATGTTTCACAAAGATTTGAGGTGAACTTAGACCCCGTTTACAGTGAAAAAAAGGCCGGGCCGAGACGCGTCTCGGCCCCGCTTTTTCTCACTGTAAACGCACGCAGGGCCAAATGCGGTACCAAATTGGGAAAACAATTCATTGCAAATAACGCGCCTTTGTTCTGTGACCCCGGCGTGCCTCCAAAATAATGGTTTGTTTACATGCAGAGCGCCACTACGACAAGATATTGAAAGGGCGGCCGGGCCGCGAGGGCCGAGACTGCCACTGTAAACGCACCAAAATTGGGGGGCCGAGTACCGCAATTTAAGCAGGGCCGAGACGCGTCTCGGCCCGGCCCTGCACTGTAAACGGGGTCTAAGATTTCAACTTAGACATAAAATTGAAAGGCTATTATTTTTTGTCATGGAATTATACGACGTAATACCATTTCGGGACTACGTTCATATGAAGACCCCGTCAGTGCGCATGCGTGAATCCGCAATTCGTTGGTTCACGTGCATTTCTGAGCGAAAGGACACCTTTCGATCTCTAGAATATATGCAATTTTATCCGCGCAATCCCCGCTTTATGATGGTAAAAAAACCTTTCTAAATAAATATTTGATATTATACTTGTACATTTAAACTGCAAAGAATTGAGACTTTTCAGATGTGCGTTCATCAAGAACACGAAGACCACTTGATACTAAAAACAAATGATGATAATGTGAATTACAATTCATGTCGTTTGTAAAAAATTGTTCAGGTAATTTCTCATAAAAACAAACATGACTTTCAACTAAGCAATACAATCTTTGTGAAACACTCCCCTGGTCTACATATTTTAAAGTTTATATATATTGTGTTGAAGCCGGCCTTCATACATAATTGACAGCAATATATTTATCTAAAAAATGAAACATTATTATTATTTGTTTTATAATATAATACGGTCAAATTGAAAACACAAAATAAAATGAGATTCTTAAAAATGTTAATAATGCATTTCTTATATAATCAGCATTACTAAGTATAAACATTGTGCGTTTTGGGTAAGCTGTGAGTGTGTATGTATGTATGTATGTGTGTATGTATATATGTATGTATGTATGTAAATATGCATGTACAGTATGTTGAATGAATGCACGTATTTATGTAGATATGTTTAATATGTGTGTATTATGTATGTGTTTATGCACGACTATATGTACATTATGTGCGTATGCATGACTTTTGTTTATGTATGTTTGCGTGTTGGTATTATACAGACATGTGTATCTACATGTATGTGTTCCCAAGTTATTGATTGCGTGTGAAGTGTGTAATCCTTCCTTCAATAAAAAGATGTAAAGTTTCGATTGTAATCGGGACAAATAATTATACTTGTATCGCAACCACTAAAGCCCGGCGTGGACAGAGCCGACTCGACCCGATCCGACTGGGTATCAGTCCGGATATAAACAGTTTCACTCAGTTGGAGCCGAACCAACATGTTGAATCGGCCTCGAATGACCTCCGACTGGCCTTGAATGGAAAACTGGAGTCCTGAGGCAGCGCACACTGAGGTAATCAGGCTGAAAATCAGTCGGATCGGGTCGAGTCTGCTCTGTCTGCGCCGGGCATATAAAGACATTCGGATTACAGAATCGTTATTATAATAATACTACATTATTTTATACAATAAGAAAATTGTTTGCTACTTCAACTTAATAATAAGTTGTGTATTAACTCTCTCGTGCTGATATAAAGGATCGTGAAGATCCTGACAAAAGCCCGGCGCAGACAAAGCCAACTCGACCCGATCCGACTGGTTTTCAGCAGGATTAACTCCGTCTACACTGCTTCAGGACTTCGGTTTTGCCAATCAAGTGCCAGTCAGAGGTCATTCGAGGCCAATTCAACATGTTGACTCGGCTCCGACTGAGCAAAACTGACTTTAGCCTGACTGAAAACCAGTCGGATCGGGTCGAATCGGCTCTGTCTGCGCCGGGCTTAAAGGGGAATTAACCCTTATCCTTTTGACCTACTGGATGTGATGAGAGCATAACTACTATCATTGCTAGTCACTTATTTCCTCATGAATATTCCCGATTACAAAAGTAATCAATATTTTATGGACCACTGTCGTCTGCTTTCAATGCCCATAGGAGGCGGCCATTTCTTCAACTACTCGCGGTGAAATGACGTGGCAGGCGGAGAACACAATAGCATTATCGTAACCCGCTATTGTGTTCTCCGCCTGACAAGAGTTATGCTCTCATCACATCCAGTAAGTCAAAAGGCTAGGAGTTCCTTCCCCTTTAAGACTAACTCAGTCAGCGTGGGTAGTTTCACATCCTATGGCCTAGAGAGGGGATCATTTGCCTGCACCATGCCCCGGGACCATGCCCCCCCCCCCCCCCCCATTACCCGGACCCACACACTCATTTGTTAAATAATATAATGATGGTATCGGTGTTATGAATGACACACGTTCGAGTCCCTCATCTGGCCCTGACCTCGAACCCCTCTTTCTGTCCCATTTCAGTTGATCCCGGTAATACCCTTTTTAGCATTAAATGGAAAATTTGAGTTTTGGTAAAGAGAGTACAGTTTTTGTCAAACCGAATTTTAGTAACCAAACCCAGCACCAACTCGACGATGCTCGAAAGGAATACAAAATGACAAACGACTGTTATAAAAAGTACATTATCTGTTTTTTAAAAGCCATTAAAACTCAAGAGGGCGCTCTCTAAAAAATCATTGGTTTCAACCATTTAAAATATTTTGCATGTGATGTTTTGTTGAAATACTGATTTGATAGAAAGATAACACCTATTTAAAAACCTCATTTGAAAATTTTTGGAATATTATAGAATAATTGTGGGCCCCCACCATTATTACATTATTTCAGCCGTTTCTAAACCGATTTTGTGATCAAATAAAGTTTATTTTTGTCATTAAAATTGTATGTTCTTTAAAATGTCTCAAAATATTTTGTTTTGTGTAGCGCCCTCTACCATCCCTCAACTATCCCTTTAACCATCTGACACTATAAAAACAGCGGGAGACGTGGCATATACCCTCCCCCCCCCCTCCCCCCCCCCCCCCCCCCCCCCCCCGCGCACCACTTCTAATGTCACAATACGAAACATTAGGTGAAAATTAATCCATCCCATGAGTGAAGAATAAATAAAGAAAAACATAAATTGTATCCAAAATAATTCGCGAGTTCCGCACCCGCTCCCCCCCCCCCCCCCCCCGAATCAGTCCGTTCACGCTACGCCACTATTGTGTCCATACTTATTCATTTGAATGACTTCTGTTGAGTGTCATCGGAAACTGTAACTTCCATTAGATAGATTATCATTGATGGGCTCTACCAAGAAAAAGGGGGAGGGTCTACATTTCCATTAAAGGGGAAGCAATATATTTATAATTATCAACTGGGTATTTATAACTGTGTAGAAGATCAGTGCAATGAAACATGCAGTGCATGCATGCTGAAAGTGTTTTTTTTTATTTTTTTTTTTTAACTTTTTTCTGTTGTTCGTCTCATGTTAGCTGACCAGTGATCGACAGATTGATGTCACAAGGGGAATTTAACTCTGGAGAGTTTTGTAAGAGGCAGAGATTAGTCAAATCAAGAAGATCATTGCTAAAATGTAAACAAATATACAACACATATTAGATCAAACAGATTACAAATAGTCGATGTTTATACCAATACAGATACACAGAAGACAACATGTATGTGCATGTCATGGGACCTTTAATTATCTTATTTTCTCTTTCACGTCATTAATTGAAATGTCGTGTGTATTAAAGGGATAGTTGAGTCCTGGTAAGGAGAGTACAGTTTTGGTAAAACTGAATTTTAGTAACCAAAACCTGCATCATTACATTACAAACTAATAGTTATAACTAGAAAGGAACACAAAATTACAAATGATGTAGTAAAGATCATGTTATCATTAAAAAAGAGCCGTTAAAACGTAAGAGGGCGCTCTCTAAACACTCATCGGTTTCAACCATTTTGAATAAAATATTGTACATGTGATGTTTTGTTGAAATAGTGATTAGATAGAGAAATAACCAACAACTATTTAAATACCTATTTTGTAACTTTTTGAAAAGAGGAAGCATTTTTTTGAATTTGTAACGGCTGGTTCAAAATTCTGTAATAAACCTGGGGCCCCAGCTTTATTACAAATTGTTATATTTATGGATATTTCAGCCGTCTCTGAACCGATTTTGATCAAACAAAGATGATTTTATTATTGAAATATTATGCTCTTTCAAATTTTACACTCAGTTTTTCATTACCTCACCAAAAAAATAAGTAGTCTAGCGCCCTCTCTACCAAAACTCAACTATCCCTTTAAGCAGTGATTGATGGTAATCACTGCCCACATTTTGATCAATCTTGGTTCAGGCAAGCGTGGGATAATAGCTTTCGAATATTGATAGATAATCCGATAGCCGCGTGTTTTGTTGTGCGCGGCGTGACCCAGACGTAGTAATTGGCCCATTCATTCACGGTGAACTGGCTTCGAGCGCGCTATGTTTACGTTTGCAAAACGGATCTACTATACACACGATTATTCAGCTTGTTTTGGCCATTAAATTCAGCTATGTTTCGTTGATCTGTTTTTTCACTTATATCTCCGTTATTTTTTAATTGGATTCAGTGCCGTTCGTACTTGATATTGATCATATGTGTTTGATATATCTGTGCAAATGTCATGCCATTTTGATAATTAATCGCTGTGTATTTTTGTCAAAGAAAAGCTACATTTTCATCGACTTGCAGCCATTGACTGGCACATGACTCCATGCATGGCGTACACACGGGGGCCGTCTCCGGTAAGTTAAGCTGGTTGTAATATATATATATATTTATGTTGTCATAATGTGTCCATATCTGATCATATAACTCTAATTATTGATGAATGGTCATTATCTTGATAGATAATTAGTTAAACGTTTAGATCGTAATACGGACTAATTTGGAAGTTTGCAGCGATGTGCTTTACCATGTTTACTACAAATGCATTCATAGTCTATTTAACCAAAGACACCCTTGTAGTGTCTCTGATTTAACCCCCGCCTGTCCCTACAATACTGAATCGCATCGCGGTAGTGACACGGACATTGTATGCGTTTTTTTTTTTTTTTCACCCGTCCACTGACAGCATGCAGTCATGGCAGTATACATTCATTGCGCGAGGGGTGTTGGCGAATTCACTGCGACCAAGTCGTTATATGGCTAAGACCCGACGCTACCGGTATTGAATAGAATAACCGAATAGCGCCGATGATCATGTGTAACATACGAAGTACATGTACATGTATTTTACACATGAAAGTTCAGTTATGAGTCTAACGGGAAATAGCCTCGCACGTGTCGTGAAGTGTATCGTAATCAACAAACCAGAACGAAGTGATGGCCGCTTTGTGACAGTAATTTACTCTTTTCATAGTTTAAAATTTCAGCTCGCCGTTTTCATGGCTGCTAGAACATTTATTTGTTAAGGGAAAATCTACCATCTTGTTATTCGTCTATTCGTATATGTTGAGTATTCATGCGTTTTAGAGAGTAATATCATTCGGACGTAAGTTGTCTTGGTGCACTGGAGTTTGTCGTGTTGTTTTGGCGAGGCGCGCACTTGAGAGCCATGCAAGGGATTTAATTGTTTAAATGGGAAATCATGCAATGCGCATTCTGAAGCGACCGAAACGTGTATTGAGTAACGATTAAGTTTCGTCGCCAGGAAACACAATTTATAGGTTGAAAGAGGGATTAACTTCTACTTGGGGGCAGTGCTGCTTTAAAATATGATTAATTGATTGCAAAGCTAGAATTTGAATCAAGAATATATTGTTAGATAATTCTTACATTGAAATAATTAATTTCGATAAATATTTCAATCCAGGGTTACTTTTAAAGCTTATTTTGTTTATTTTGCTCTAAGAGTAATAAAGGAATGTTTACTGAGCAATTATAAATGTATTTTATACATGTATTTTAAATACAATTTAATGTAATACCATCTGCCTTTTCTTGATGTTAATATGCAGGTGTTTGTTCATCTACCAAGCGTGATCCAGGGCAAGAAGTTCAGCGCAGAATACCGGGATGCTCCATCATTCAGCCTACAGCGACGTGGTTTTAGTTCAACAAACTGTTGGATTATTCCAGATGACAAAGATGCAGTCAGCTCATGGAGGAAATTTACAAATCGACAAGCTCTTGAGCTCTACTTCACAAGCGCTCAGTGTGAGAAACAATCTGCATCTGTGTTCAGTGGACATCAGCATGTGACCAAAAGCTACGAAATATTACATGTCTGGTTGAGCTATTTCGGTGGTATTCACGATCGCACCCCAAAGGCTGTCAATTCCAAAATAAAGACTTTGGAGAAACGGTATGTAACTTTGGTCAATCGCTTCAAACCTTCACGTGGAGAGACCCAGGCAAGAGCTCTTACCAACTTCCTTGAAGGAGATTTCAACTGGGGGAAGGACCTTCGACATCAAACAAACATGAAAGACACTGTAACTGACCCAATCGGGTCTTTGGTTGATCCTCATCTTCTTATTAACGAGAAGGAATTGCCCGACAAGGCAGCAGATATCACTTTTCTTGAGAAAGAAAATTCAGCGCTTCAGAGAAAGGTGGACATGGGAAAACTCAAGCGAGAACAGGAGGAAACGAATTCGAACCAACTTGCACGAATGGTGGGGACCAGAGTGCGTGATGTACTTGTTGAAAAGGAGAAGAAGGAGACAAGGGTGGACAGAGCGGACTTGGATACTGGGCCGGTTAGGATGGTTGTTGCAGCAGCCGGTGACAGTCCATCGACATCATCGGCATCGTCTTGCGACTGCTGCTGGGAGTGACTCTGCTTGAGCTCCGAGGTCATCGGAAAGGCGCAAAGTCCTATGCGATCGGGCCATCGGAAACCACGTAAATGATGTACACAATGTACTAGTGCATGCATGCAGTGCAGTATATTACAGTGTGTATGCAAAGCCGTACAGTATATATCATGGTGGGCACGCGCGAATGTGATTGATGATAGTTCCAATGTGTTCGTACTTTATAGTTTATACAGATGTCATCAAAATATACCACCACATTTTTGATTATTTTGAAGTAAATTACAATATTGTGCATATTTGTTGACGCAAAATGTATTCTTGTAGCAAGGTTTAAATGATTTTTGGTATGGAATGGTATCTGAAATCATGATATGAATGATCAAATTAGTGTATAACGCATACGTTTTCCTTTTAAGAACATTGCATGTGGTGTTGTTAGCTCGTTGGTTTATTTTACATACAAACAGCTATCCATTATTTGTTATCTGACTCATCATGCTCATAGGCATACCCAAGGGGGGGGGTTTCTAACCCCCCCCCCCCCCCCCCCCCACCCCCCTTTGGTCAAAAATGACTGTTTTGGGGGGTTTGAACCCCTCCGTGGTCTCGGCCTCGAAAACTGCGAAAAACCGCGGTCTCGGCCTCAAAATTGTCGACAATTTGTGGTCTCGGCTTAGAAAATTTTCTACGAGTACCCCTCCCCTCCCCCCCCCCCCCTCCCCCCGCCCCCCCCCTTACAGGATTCTCAACTACTGGGTCTTGGTCTCGGACTCGAAAATTGTTGGCCGGACCTGGTCTCGGTCTCGAACATTTTGAAGGTACTTTTTGAAGGTACTTTGAAGGTACTCGAACATTTTTCTACGACTATCCCCCCCCCCCCCCCCCTCCCCCGGTCAGATTTTTGTTTCTGAAGAGAACGCCACTGATCTGACTTATATCCTTTCAAAATAAGGAAATATATGGTGTGTCCCAAATAATATCCAAGCACACCCCCCCCCCCCCTCCCTCCTCAAGTGAGTCCGACCACGCTACGCCACTGTGCCATATCTATACTCCATTCATGTTAACAAAAATAATTAATTAACATGTTGAGTATAATATGAAACTGACACTAGACAGATAATGAATGGAGATTTGTAAACGCTTTGCCAGAGAGACGACGGGCTCTATGCAGATCAAAGGTGTGGGGAGCCCGGGGGGGGGGGGGGGGTACTCACGTATATTGGGTATACGGGGATGTGCCGCTGGGAAGGGTGACTTTTTCAAGAAAGATCCTTAGACATGGGTCCCCTTTTCATTAAAAAATCCTTAGACATGGGTCTATATTTCCCCTTTTTTATACGGGATTTTGGGATTTGCCGATGTGAAATTGCAAATTTGTTCAAGCTCGCTGCGCTCGCTAAGTTAAAACCACAAAATTTGCGGGAAATACACCCAAAACATGCGCCGCAGCCGAAAAAAATCCTTAGACATGGGTCCATTTTTCGCAAAAGGACCCTTAGATGTGGGTATGGGTTTGGAGGTCTCAGCCGCACACCCCCGTCCGACTATAATCTGAGTACCCCCCCCCCCCCCCCCCCTCGGGGTGGGGAGCAGCTACATTCCATTTAAAGGGGAAGCAATGAAGGGGAAACTCTAGCTCCGCAGTCCCCTGGTGGCGTTTCTTCATAAAAGTGACATTTGGTACGAAGGTGTACCCCTCCATTTTTGGAGTTGCGTTTAGGGGACTCGAGTCTTTTCATATTGTTTTATATTTATAATGTTATACTTCCCGTATTTTAGGGGAAATTATGATATAAAATTAAAGTATAACACATCGTTTTCTCTATAATTACTGTTCGTGATGCCAGAAATTAGGTTATAATGGACGGATAATCTGACTATTAATTTAGGGCAAGAGCTGTTACAATTAAGAGCCAGCATCCGGGCAGCATCCCCCTCCCAATCCCAACCATATATGTACGCTGTTCTGCCCGGCTCTCCTGGACATGCCGGACCGACCACTACTTTCCATGTCCCATTAATTTCCATTGTATTTTTGTATCATGTCATTTAAACTTTGTTAGCAATTAAGTAGGTATATTGATCACTTCAGATGTAGCTCAATGGCCCGTAATATGTTGAATATACTACACGCAGAAAATATTTGATTTACAAAAATGGCGACTGTCCAGCAATTGCTCATTTTAATTAGCCTGCTTTACGTTTTAATAAACAATTCTAAGCCTGTTCTTGGCGATAATCATGACAAACGTGGATGCTTCTCAGAGGAACCAGAGATAAAAGGTAAATATATTTCGTTTAATAAAACTTGCATAAGAACTACCGTTTTTCATCAACATTCAGTTTCGTAATGCCATTTAGCTGCGCGTTATAGCCTTCATGTTACTAATAATTGTTTCCATTTTCTATATTGTCTACTTTCATCCACACAGACCGGTGTAATATTCATTTTAAGTGTGATATTTAGAAATGTTCAATATGTTGTTTTTTATTCACAGCGACTCAAGCATGCAGTAAGTTTCCAGTGTTTAACTTACGTCGGTTAAGGGCAATAGTACAATCATTTAGGACATTCTCAACGAAAACAAATGTGATCATTCCTAGTTGTTATTCAAATATGCATTCTCAATTAAATTGATATATCCCTTTTTTCAATGTTATTAGTACATTTGTACCTATTCTAAACTGTTCAATTTTGGAGTACAACTAATAAAGTTTTGAAACTACATTTATTCTGGTAATTGATTGAGGTGATGACAATAACATTTTTGAAATGTATGATTATATTTATCCGATATGCAACTGTTGTTATTTCCAATTTGATTGATTGAAAAGATCAAGAATGTATGATGTGTTGTTTGTCCACAGAAATCTGACATATGAACGTAGTAAACTCTGGGGCATTAATTTCATAATTATACAAAGTGCAAATAATAGTTTGTATTTAGAAATATCTTATGGGAATTGTCGAAATTGTATATACTGAACGACAATTCTCACGAGTTGGTATGATAACTTCAAGCTATTCTTCACATCTGTTCACTATAATATCTTGTTCTCGTTGTTTCATTATATTACTTTCAAAACAGCTTCATCATTCTTCGAGTACTTGGGATGCTTTAACAGGAGTTGCATGGAGAATGAAATTCACTTCGTTAATCCAACTTCGATGAGAATAGATTTGTGCATCACTGAATGTGAGCAGAAGGGATATTTAGTAGTTGGGCTTATACTAGCAGAATTCTGTATGTGTGGTAATTTTTCTTGCTCGTATGAGAATTCGAGTGAGCGACAGTGTGACAGTACGTAATTGCGGAATGCCTTGCCCAGGAGACTTTACCCAAACCTGCGGAGGTATGAATGCAATACAACTTTACCAAGGTATGTCGCTTTATACATGGATTACAATTTAGTACAATATAATATTGTATACGATAAACCTTAGTATCAAACAACACACACATGACCCATTCCAACATTTGTATGATATGATCAGCAGTAGCTGCAACGAAAACAAAAACCCGTTAGATGTTAGAATTCTGAACTTTAGATTAACTTGATTTCAATTAAAGTTTCATCAGCAGATTGTATCATTCGTAATTGTAAAATGTGATCCTCAACAATAATTTGTTTTTCCTATTAGAACAGTCTACATCTTACATATATTTTTATTCTGTGGTTCAAATATACAATGAAATATATATTGTAGCTGATTAAAAATGTATGCCCAGTTGATAGCAATCAATTAAAAGTTGCATTACTTAATTCAGCACGTGAGTTGTGCGGACTATCAAAATTCAATAATTAAATTGTGCTACCCTCTTAACTTCCTTATTTATGGCAGATCTTTAATTCACTGTCCTCTCAATTCGCTTCTTTTGCTAGCTCCTTCATCGGATGAAATACTAAAAGAACCCACGATAATGCAAGAAAATATTAACAACAACAATAGTAAGTGTACTAATTTTTTAAACATGTTTATATACAAATGATAAGTAAAATAGTAGTATATAACTGTCTTTTATTTGACATACATTTAAACAATTAAACTCCATTCCAAATATGAACAAACATAATCTCGGGAAACGAACGGGCTTGTTGACGACCCCTCCCCCCCCCCCCCCCCCCCCCCGCGCTTACACAACTGAACCAATAAATGGTCTTGGTCTCGGCGTCGATTTTGTTTTGTTTGGCGAAAGATACGCACCCTCCTTGAAAAATCCTGGCTATCATGGTAATTTGCGTTCCAATTGCAATTGTGTGTACGTATGTTGTAAGTCAAATGTAGTACATATATAAGGCAACATTTCTCTTTACATTATATTGCATTTTGCAAATAACTTGGTATTTTGTTGATACTTTCAGAAATTTGGGCGATACTACTAATTGTTTCTGTTATCGTCACTCGTCTGTCGTGCCTGCTTCTTCTTGGTGCAACTTTTATCATCTTTGCGTACAACAGGTATGCATAGAAAGAACAATATTAACTTTCAACCTCATTAAATCTATTTTATTTTATTGAAGAGGAAGTCAATGTTAGGAAGAAGTAAATCGCAGGAATAATCTCTGAAATTTTGAGCAAAAATTGTAAAGATTTAGGAAATGTATGTCTCCTTGAAAAATAATACTCAAGTATCTAAACCGAACACAAAAAGTAACTACCCCCCTAAACAAATGCTTATAATTTCATAACTAATAATTGTCTCGAGCTATAATTTTACCACAATATTTCTAGTTGTTATAAACATTTTGTGTGAAAATCAGAGATATCCATTGCTTCATGGCTTAATGAGCACAGATTAAAGACAAAATGACCCACTTTCAAATTCACAAGAAATTGCGCATGCCTGTACATTGTCGTGAACCAGCACATGTTGCTGAATGCATTAATTATGGTTTGTGAAACAATGCTGAGTGAAATTCCATCCATTTTTATTGTTTAATGGCACATGTGGTTAAATGTAATAATAACAATTGTACAACAGTGCAATTAGAAATTTCTCAATACTCAATAAATTGCAATAATAATATAAATTTTGCGAATGTTTAAATATGACTTTTTTCTCTTAAATGTGTGCTTTCTCAACCAATAATGGTTACTTCTCATTTTTACATATTATGTCTAACTACCATATAAATATATTGGTAAACACAATTTTTGAAACGATTCTTGGTTATGAAATTATAAGCTGCTATTTAGGGGGGTAGTTACTTTTTGTGTTCACCAACTCCGACTAGACTGTGACTGTACAACTCCCTTTATTACGCTTTGTACATACATTTTCTTTTTTCTCGAAGTTTTACGCCCCCCTTGTCTGAATATTAAAACATTGTATATTAGAATACATTACTACATAATTAGCGTGTATTAGGTGAATGGAAATGTAAGATAAGAGAGGGAATTTTGTTTTGGCACAACATTTAGGGAGTTGTCCACAAATTTGTCAGTGCGCTTTGCTGATTGTAATCCACCTTAAAAATACATGGTTATTTTCAAAGAGTCATATATTTGTTGACTGATTTTGATACGAACTCATAGCAGCTTATTATACAACGAACATCTGATTGTCAGCATTAACTTCCTCTGTAGTAATATATTACAAATGTATTTCAATTGCTTTCATGATGATTGATCACATGAATATATGAATATATTTTTTTTAAATATGTTTGTATGTTTATTAATACATGCCCCTGAACAACAAAATGTCATTACTTGCGGTTAATATTTCCCCAAATCAGGTGGGTCAAACGAAGGTTCTGAACACCGGACTAATCGGCCACTCAGCATCCAGGCGTTGTTATGGGTACGACATCAGACAACAGCATCCACAAAGATGAAAATGTCAACGGGGTTGCCATTAAAGGTCATCAAACGTGAGGATGCTACACTGCGGGTCGCCATTTTAAACTAGGCTACAGTTTGTACACACAGCAGCAACATTGATTCAATGTAAGCATTACGTACCGTGCGCAAATCGTTTGCAAGATGGCATCAGGTGACTGATTTACGAATTCGAATCTCCACCTTAAATTATGAACATGCACCGTCTGCATTACAATAAAGACACGGTTGCATCTAAACAAAATAATCAACGGATGTCCATATGCCGTTCTAAACAAAAATCAGTGCAAACGGGTCTTCAAGAAAGATCGATAAAGACATGTTTGTGGTGACAAAGAGATTGATACCCCAAGTCATGCAGGAGACGAAAACTATGGCTGGAATTCACAAAGGAGGTTTATGTAAACCATGGTTTACATCGTATAGAGTGCTGCTTGCAGACAAGTTAAGAGAACAAAGTGGACATCATGATAATTAGCTAATTGCTAATGATAGGGCTGCTAAACAGCGTTACCCAGAATGAAATTCACCAGCTAGGATCATAGACCTTCATTTGGTGTTTCATTTTATTAAGTAGCTCCGAATAAGAAATGTACATTCTTACTCCATCAGTTTACAATTGGCGCTCCATAGTTTTAAGCCATGGTTTACATAAACCTCTTTTGTGAATTCCACCCTATGTGTTGGAGAATCTAAATTTAAATCAAAAGTACTTCGAAGGGAATTATTCTCATTTAAAAGTCCTTGATAAAGTGTAATTTCGCACGGATCCAGAACAAGCAAAATCAATGCTAAAGTGTGTATATATTTATTTATTTATTTACTTATTTATTCATGGTATTTTTTGTAAACACGTATATGGCAGCAAACTAGCTCGATGTAATTCATAACAATACGAACCATTGTCACAGCCGGTAAGGATTGTGATTGACTTGTTTGTCTGGTGGGGCAAAACTAAACAAATTAATTACTGAACTCAAACAAAATAACACATAACACTCCGATTCAGGGAAATAACTTTTATTTCCTTAAAATTTGCAAGGTAACAGTGGGTTAATACATATACAAAATAATCAATTGAATTTACATTGCATGAGAGTAGGAGTCAATTTATGTGAACTCGTCATCAAAGATTGATTCAATTATAACGTCAAGTGACTGGAGTTATATGAATTAAGTGTAATCAGCGTCGTTTAAATTGGAGAGTTTAATTAGTTCATCGCTACTTTACGCGAAACCTGGGAATCGTCGTCACACGCGCGTTGTCTTGCGTAGTCTACGCTGTCGGACGTCGGACGCGAGTTGCTTCCCGACCCCTGCCGATGTCGACCACGTTAACGCGGGACGAACCGTTGTGCGCGTACGAAGCTTGACGAGCCCGCGACTGTCCAATGCGAACCCTGCGTGATCCTGGTGAACCCGGCTAAGCCGTCGGCGAACCCTGTTGAACCGCATGGGAACCTTGTTGAACCGTGCGAGAACCTGTTGAGCCGTAGGTCAACCGTATGTCAACCGTAAGTCAACCGCCATCTACAAAATAGATCGGTATAAAAGACCGAAGCATAAAAACAACTGCTCTATGCTTTTACATATTTATCCGGAGCACAGCACAATTCATAATTCACACCGAGAATATAATTATAAATATGATGCATCATTTTACACATTGGATAAGTAATTAAACAAGAGATGTAATATTTCCTGAATATCAGTTTCTTCATATATGTTTAAAATAAAGAACAATTATATTAACATGTTTCTGTATTAATATTTGAAACATCAACTGTTTGACACATCTCTTATTGAACCAAAATATACTCTCACACGCTTCATCATTCATAATCAATTTCTAAACATAATTATAGCATTCGCTATTACTGGTTCCATTTAGGGTTTCAGTTATCACATAATTATTTATCTTCTTTTCTCAACTCGCATTCTAGTGTAGCAAAATGCAACAAACATTTCATTTTGTATAATATTTTACAGTTAGATAAATAAGAAACAAATTATCCACTTACAGTTTGACTGTCGAAACAAGCGTGAGTGTCTGGTCCAGGCATATCATGGTGGCTGGTGACTGTAGAAAACTAGTGGCCGCGCCTATTTAAAATGGCCGCCAAATATCACATTGCCGCCTATGCGTACTACCATAAAACACACTAAATTAAGACTTGCAAGAGCTGGACAAATCCATGACCTTGCTCTGCGACTTCTGATCTTCAAGTAACGCTAATGTGTTCCCAGGCCCATTAATTACCACGCCCCTCATAGCAAGGACGAACAACTATCTAAATTAGCATATCTATTATATTTCCCCCTTACAAGATCAACCCCCATCTGGGTAGCAACAGTATACAATGACTTAGGAATGAGCAAAATTTACCAAATAGCCATTAAATCAAATACCAACTATTTCATGAAAAGGGTTTCTCTCCCTCAGCAACAAGAAACTCAGAAGTTGTAACCCGGTAACCAACGAACAAAAGAATCACCATGCCTCACTGCATGAATGAATCAGGGAACTCAAATGAGGACACATCACTTGTGTGCGTTCAACTGGCCTGGGCTTCTGGCCTGAATAGATACTTCAGTGACAAAAGAAGAACTAATCCCATGACATGTGCCCTAAAGAGTGATCAATGTTTACAAAAATCTAAAAGTTTGAAATGACTTGTAACACGACCCCCTATTTCTAGAAAATATATCATATTTTCTCCATTACATTCAATAATACAAGCATTTCTTCCAATAATTTCCAACTGTATCAAAACAGACTCTAAAATAACTAAATTTAATTAAAATTAAATCTAGCATTTCCTTTTAATGCGCTTTTTCTTAATATAAATCCAATGCATGTTGAATTTTGACAAAAATACACATTCTTTGAAGTACTGCTTCGTACAACATTAATTTATTTAGCGATACGGCTCAAATAGTCAGCTCCGACATTTTCTGAACCGCGAATGGCCTCAACTCGATACCGAAACGGCTGGAGGGACAGTGCCCATCTCATCACTCGACTATTCGTACATTTGGCATGATTGAGATAAGTGAGTGGTCGGTGGTCGGTCTCAATTGTGAACTCTGTACCTTCGAGGTACACCTGGAATTTGCTGATGCCCCAGACTAAGGCTAGACATTCCCTTTCCACCGTGGAATATGCCTGTTCACGGGACAAAAGCTTCCTACTCGCGTAGGCGACAGGGTACTTTTCGTCACCATGCTCCTGCAGTAGCACTGCACCTATCCCGGTGGCAGAAGCATCTGTGCGCAGAATGAAGGGTCTGCCTAAATCAGGCAAACTCAGAATTGGGGCTGAACTAAGACATGCCTTTAACTTCTGGAAGGCGTCTTCCTCCAGTTCACCCCAGGTCAGCTTGTTCGGCTGACGATTCTTCGTCAAATTTGAGAGCGGTGCAGCAATAGATGCGAAAGCAGGTATGAACTTGCGGTAATAACTCGCGAGCCCAATGAAGGAACGCATCTCCTTCTTGGTTTCCGGCCTAGGAGCGGTGAGAATTTTCTCCACCTTGTCTTGCTGAGGCTTGAGCGTTGCCTCCTGAACTACATGGCCCAGGAATTCTACCTGTCTACATCCTATCTGACATTTGCTAGGTCTAGCTGTGAGCCCTGCTGCACGAAGTCTCTCAAATACTTCATGAAGCACTTGCAAGTGCTCCTCCCATGTGCTAGTGTGAACAAGTACATCATCTAGATAGTTATGAACGTGTGGCACTCCCTGCAGAAGCGATCTCATAACCCTACTAAATGTCGCTGGCGCGTTCACAAGCCCAAAGGGCATGACACGAAATTGGTACAGTCCGCTCGGACTTCGGAACGCAGTCTTTTGCATTGCATCCTCCGATAGCGGAATCTGCCAATAACCTTTTGCCAAATCTAGCTTCGAAAAGAACTTGGATCCAGAGAGGTTAGCGAAAATCTCGTCTGGGTTAGGTAACGGCTCCGCATCAAAGACCGTTATTCGATTGAGCAAACGAAAATCTATACAGAACCTGTTGCTCCCATCAGGTTTCCTCACCATCACTATTGGGGACGAGTATGGTGATTCGGATGGTTCAATTACCCCCATTTCAAGCATCTTTTGTGTCTCTTTCTCAATCACAGGCTTTCCTGAATGAGGAACGGGATATGGCCGCTGACGTATTGGGTCAGACGACGTGAGATTGATTGAATGTTCCCCTAAGTTAGTACTACCTGGAACGTCAGTCAGGACTTCTGCAAACTCAGACAGGAGGGACTTTACCTCTCCTAACTGTACCTTACTCATGCCTGCACTTAATCCAACATCCTTCATTGTCTCTGTCTGTTCAAAGGCAGGAAGTTGGATGCCTATCTTGCGACACATTTGATCAGAGTCTCTTGTGTACGAGGGGTCCTCTTCAGACTCGTCAATGTACTCACATTCATCTACAATGGTGGCCTGCGCACCAATCACTGAGCTAGTCTCATCTTGCCCTACATCTACTTTTTTTCAATGTATTTCTTCAGCATGTTAGCGTGAAACGTTTTCAGTGTTCCATTCAAGTCTAACCTATAGTCCTGATCGCTCAACTTGTGGACCACAGTAAAGGGTCCCTTCCACTGAAGCAGCAGTTTGTTCTGGTCAGTAGGTAAAAGCAGAAGTGCCTTATCACCAACCTTGAACTGTCTATCCCTACTCTTCCTATTGTAGTACTTAGTACTTCTAGCCATAGAGCTCCTAAGCTCCTGTTGAGCTATATTCAATGTAGTCTCCAACCTCTCTTTCAAGTCTACTGTGTACTGGTATTCCATCTTAACCTCCTCATTAGCCTGCTGCCCCGACCAGAGCTCTTTCAGAATTGACAGTGGTCCCCTCACGCTACGCCCATAAATTAGCTCAAATGGGGAAAAACCCATGGACGATTGTGGAGCCTCTCGATATGCGAACAAAACAGGCGCAAGATAGCGGTCCCAATCATTGGGGCGGTCTGCACATGTCCTACGCAGTATCTGCTTTAACGTACCATTAAATCTTTCGACTAGGCCATTGCAGGCTGGATGGTACGGTGTTGTAGTGAGCTGCTTAAGAGATAGTAGCCTACTAACCTCACGCATGAGGCTCGACGTAAACTGCGCGCCCTGATCCGACAATATCTCGCTCGGCACACCAACCCTAGCGAAAATATCTACTAGTGCCTCCGCCACCGTAACAGTTTCTATGTTAGGCAACGCTACCGCTTCTGGGTACCTAGTGGCGCAATCTACAACCGTTAGAATATACCTATTCTTTCGCGCAGTGACAGGATGGATCGGTCCTACTAGATCTACGGC
>JBAMJV010002056.1:0-255803 GCA_037951105.1 Echinarachnius parma
GTTACCAAGTTTGTCGCTTGCCGTTCTGGAACTTATTAAAAACTTAATTAAACAAAGGGTCAATCTTACACCAATATAAGTGTAAAGCGACCCATGCGTTTGCACTATCATTACGTTTACATGTCTCTTGACCCCGACCTTCAATTGCCGAACCAGTAATAACCAGTTGTTTCTCTGGTCGAATTGTCCAATAGTTTTCCGTCACTCGCTAATGTATATTCATGAATTCGTATACCACGAGTGTTCATCCCTCTAATCGCGTATCGTGATTCAGCCCCGCGTTATTCAACTCGCACGCGGTTTTTCCCCCGAGATTCCTCACTCCTGCTTACATCTTCAGTTGAGTCAACACGCTCTGTTATCATATTTCCACTTTCGGAGAACCTGCTCGGTCATACTCCGTTTAACGTTGTATGATCAGTTAACACGCATTACAATCTGTACTCACAATCTACACCCACACACACGAAATTCTGCATTGGGACCCCGAATTTACCTGGAAGCTTGCTTGTATGATTTAGTATTTCCTGACTTTTGGACATACAATGTTTGTTAGATATGTTATATTATTATGCACTCATTATAAAACGAATGTCTATGCTCTTGCATGTATACACGTATTAGCGATGCATACATGTCATGATACTGTTTTATTATAGCGTCTGAAAAACCGTCACATACATGCTTGTTGTATTACATTATTCATGTCTGCCGCATATCACTGTCAGCTGTTCTTTGTTTACATAGTGCGATTCGTTCATCTGTG
Source organism: Echinarachnius parma (assembly GCA_037951105.1). Classification (NCBI taxonomy): domain Eukaryota; kingdom Metazoa; phylum Echinodermata; class Echinoidea; order Clypeasteroida; family Echinarachniidae; genus Echinarachnius; species Echinarachnius parma. The sequence continues at coordinate 767 of JBAMJV010002056.1, forward strand.
TATTCATCCACAGCTTCAATTCTGGCGGTGGAGTAATAGCGACCTATACTCTCGCACTTTCATTATATTTACTTGCATGTTGACCCTGGCATTCATTTGCCGAACCAATTATAACCAGTTGTGTTACTCTGGATATTTCCCAGTAGTTTTCCGTCACTCGCTAATTTATATTCACATATTCGTATATCACTTGTGCTCATCCTTCCAATCGCGCATTGTGATTCAGCATCGACATGATCGCGTTGCTCAGCTCGCACGCGAGTTTCCCCGAGATTCTTCACTCATGCTTACATCTTCAGTTGAGTCAACATGCTCTGTTATCATCTATCCATGTTCGAGAACCTTCCCGTGTCATGCTCCTTTTACATGGTACATCAACCTTTTCTTTGACATCTCCAGCGGGCTGGCTAGTGAAACGTTTTAATCAGAACCGACATGGTACATGATTCTCCGCTGTGAGCTGTACATCACTTCGCTCCGGTAGCTTTGGCATACTCACCCACACGAGCGCGACTCATCGTAGCTTACCTGACCATTCATCATAGTCGGCGTACGACATCGAACGATTCACTGTTGATTTTGATTTCCGCATTCTTCTCTCCTTGGCCATCGACCCGATCGAGCGTCTTAAATGTCAGCGAGTTATGCGTAGATGTATAATTGTATTGTATTCTTCTACGCGTCGCATTATAATTATGTTTTTGTTTAATAACCACGTGCATTTGGACATATCCTGCTTGTTGTGTGAATAGATACGACTCTTCATTGATAAATAGTGATCAGTATGTTTCATCGTATTGCATGAGAGTTTGTATGCATGTGTTGCTTGATTATGTGAGTGTATGACTTTTATTACGTTTGTATGGAAGAATGTATCTAAGTATGTCCATATACACGCTTGTGATTTGTTGTTTGTTTTAGTAGTCATGGTTTTATTATTAATTAATTTATTATACCGGACATGGTGTTTTATAGCTTACATATTTTGTTTTGTTTAGTATTTAAATTATATACACTCAGACACAGCAGTGTTTAAAACATGTATTTTAAATTAATTCATTCAATTTTGTTTATCTATTGTATATCATGTGTAACTAGATGTATATGTTATTTGTCAGAAGACATAGCCCTGTGGAACACCAGATTTTACTTGTATGATTTTAATTTTGATTGATTATTGATTACTGTTCTATTTTTATATGCTGAATTCAGGTTACTCTGTATAAATATGTGAAATAAATACATAAATAAATAAATAAATATATAAACTCGCCGTCTCTTCATCAAGCGCCGTATTTGTTCATGTTATAGAAGACATGACAAACATGGAAACTACTTCACATACTGGCGCCTTCATCTCAATCCCATAAAACTACAATCGCTGCCTTCTCCTCAGTAACCGACAAGCAAAAACATAACTGAAGGTCACCTTCTCCGGCAAAACAGGAAAGAAGAGTTCCCCATATCTTGCAGTTACCCTTGACGCAGCCTCACCTATCGTGAACACCCGAAGAGGGTTCCTGGAAAACTGAGGACCAGAATCAATATGTGACCTTACACCACAGAACGACCAATAAGTGTGGGAAAATGCTTATGCTGATTTTCACATCACATCACAGTATAATTCATTACCTTTAAAATGGTACATAATTTGTCACATATTCAGATAAGGCAAACCCTCTGTTAATGAGCGCCAAAGATTTGGAAAATGGCTTTAGCAGTTTTTACACAAGAGAGAATCGGGCCACTTCAAAGATTGGCGTTCATTCAAGCGCAGTAATCTGATTTTTTTTTAATGGAAAAACTTACTTAACCATGATTTTTGATGATCAAAATTTCATAGAAGGTAGATTAAAATACCTTCATTCAGGAAAAAAAACCCCTAAATATCATATTTTTAACAAGCAAGCAGGAAACAACTAGGGTTCAGGTACACAAACCCTTCGAACGGCCTACAGATCACTAGTGTACTCTGTTGCAGAATACTGTTCACCAGTGCGGGAAGAGCGCTGCCATACAAGAGGTATGATAATACTTACTCTAACTTTCTAGTCCACACCTCTTTAATGGCTCCCTGCTCTCCCACATTGCTCCTCATCGAGAACGTAGACAGGAGATAATGCGCAAGGAACTACACAGCACTTCATACAACCCGGACCTACGTATCCATGACGGCATAGGGAACCTACCCAATATGCGCCTTAAATCATTGTCATCATTTTGGTCTTTTGCGAAGTCTCTTGAAGAGTTCGACCTAAAATGAGAACTTTTTTTGCGCAAAACCTGGGTGGAACCCGACTTCCCTTATCAATACATTGTACAGGACCCTACGTCAGAGCCAGCAGGCTTTAACCTCTCTAGAAAGCAAAGGGTGGTTCTGAACAAAATAAGAACACTCCATACAAGGTCAGCCCTTCATATCCATCAGACAGTGCAGCATGTGGAAAATGGCTGTCTTCTTCGATGTTCCCTGATAGTTTTGAGGGGATTCATTTATTCACACAATATATGCCGCTCTGACATGGCTGAGAAACTTTTTTGTTTAATTGTTTGTAATAATAAGCAAATGTAAACAATAGCCCACCAGGGTAATTTTGTGACTCTTGAGGGCCAGTCAAATGGTCCACTACATTTAAAATATACTTAAACGGACTTAGAAACATTTTCCAAATCCGCAAAAGCTAATTAAAATTATAAAGGTTCTCTCATACATTGCTGCATTTGTATTTACAAAAAAGAGCAAGTTTCGATTTTCCAATTTCCCTTTCGTTGGAAAGATAATTACGATTGAAGTGTTCAGATGTCAAATAATCGAACGGATATTCAGAACCCTGTACGAAGTAAGTGCAATGAGTAAGTGAACATCGCTTTTCCTTTTGCTCATTACTCGGCCAGATAACGTCCATCTAACTTAAATTTAAAACTTAAACAAATAACAGCAATACACATTGTATCAACCACTCATCGCTTTTCGCACATGTCAACAAAGTTACTAGGCCGGAAATCAAAAATGAGATGTGTTCCTGCATTGCGCTCGCGAGTAATTATCGCAAGTGTATACCTGCTTTTGCATCCATTGCTGCGCCGCTCACGAAATTGTCGAAGAATAGTCAGCCGAACAAGCTTACCTGGGGTGAAGTGGACGAAGACGCCTTCCAGAAGTTAAAGGTATGTCTTAGTTCAGCCCCAATTCTAAGTTTAATACGTGTGGTTTGCGGTTGCAACATGTATAAGGAGATGATTGTTAAGTCCTGGAAAGGACTGTTTGGTAAGTCCTGAAAAGGACTGTTGGTATTCTTTCTAGGATAGTCCTAAAAAGGACTGTGGTAGTTCTAGAAAGGAATGTTGGTAGTCCTGGAAAGGACTGTTGGTATTCTGTCTGATCTTGTAGTTCTGATAAGAGCTACAGCGCCGGTATAGTTATTGTAAGGAGTCACGCTGTTCGTGGGTTCGTCGAGCTCACCGCTGACTCTCCTTGGGTGCACATCGGGTTCGCCTCGCGTTGAGCGTTATTAACGTAGTCGACATTGGCAGGGGCCGAGTAGCATCGCACGTCCGATATCCCTTACAAAAATGTCCTGTGGTAATTCCTGTGGTAACTGATTTTACCACACAAAATACCACAGGAATAAAGGTACCACAGGAATTTGTGTGGTAATGTCACTAGATTCTTGTGGTAAATGTCAAGGGCTTGATATGGTAATTTAGTATGTCCTGTGGTAAATGATGTTACCACACAAAATACCACAGGAATATTCAGTACCACAGGAACTATTGAGGTAATCACAAAGACTCATGTGGTAATATCAACGGTTGGCTGTGGTATGTAATTCCTGTGGTAACTGGCGTGTGGTAACTGGTATATAACTGGATTACTACATGCCAGTTACCACAGGACTACCACACACCAGTTACCACATGATTACCAAATGCCAGTTACCACAGGACTACCACACACCAGTTACCAAATGATTACCAAATGGCAGTTACCACAGGATTACGACACACCAGTTACCACATGATTACCAAATGCCAGTTACCACATGATTACCACTCACCAGTTACCACAGCATTACCATATGCCAGTTACCACATGATTACCACACACCAGTTACCACAGGATTTCCACACAGCACTTACCACATGATTACCACACGCCAGTTACCATATGATTACCACAGACCATTTACTACAGGATTTCCACAGGCCAGTTACCACAGGATTTCCACAGGCCAGTTACCACATGATTATCACACACCAATTACCACAGGAGTACCACAGGCCAGTTACCACATGAATATCATCATAGATCTGTCCAGTTACCACATGCTTGGCTACATGTTCATGTGCAATATATTTTTTTTTTATCATTTTGCCCAACTTTCAGAAATTGTATGCATTGAAGCAAATATTAAGTTTGTATCTTACAAGTATAACAGTGCATTCATTGAATTTGTTCATGACCAAAAGTTATTAATAAGACCAGACCTTATTATCCTGACAAGATGATAAGGTCTGGTCTCATTAATAACGACAGTTATTGTAACATACTGCATTTTGGTCATGAACAAATACTAACATGAACTATGAAATTGGAATGGTTACTATTTATTGGGTTATATGGTTTATTAAATGCATGCAACAAAACAACCAGCATGCATGCAAGTCAAATATCAACAAAAAATTATCCTATTATCCACATCCAACACCAGAACTTTATGCATTCAAATTACTGCAGCAACATTCCTATAGCATCCCTGTGGCTTTGGAGGACGTTACCACGGGACGGTTACCACACGATCACCACGCAACAATACCAAAATGCAGTATTACATGTAACAATAAGTTACATGTTATGTTCACTGTCGGTCTCAATGAAGCCAGACCTTCTAATCTTGAATGCACTATCATATTTGTTATGCAAACTGAATATGTGTTTTAATGCATACAATTTCTGAAAGTTTGGCAAAATAATATAAAACAATATTGTATATGTACAGTGTAACCAAAAATTATTTGGACACCCTGAAAAATATAAGAAAAACAAGGATATCAAGATATTCATTCAAAAAAGACTTTATTCACAGACTGAATCATAAAGGTGACAGACTTCCAATTGACGAAATATGAAAACTTCATATTTCAATGGCCTATTGTTCCTATTGTTCTCAGTTTATCATGTTTTGAGATTATTTGGACACCTACCATCTGCATCAATCTGGTGTAGAGCAAGCCCAGGAGGCTTCGAGCAGTGATTGCTGCCAAGGGAGGACCAACAAGGTATTGAGCAGGACTGAAAACTGGCTGAGTTACCCTTCACTAATAGGTATCCAAATAACCTGAAAACATGAACAACCGAGAACAATATGAACAATAGGCCATTGAAATATGAAATTTTCATATTTCCTCAATTTGAAGTTTGTCACCTTTATGATTCAGTCTGTGAATAAAGTCTTTTTTGAATGACTATCTTGATTTCCTTGTTTTTCTTATATATTTTTCAGGGTGTCCAAATAATTTTTGGTTACACTGTACATGTATTATTATTCCTGTTGTAGCTGGCGTGTGGTAATCCTGTGGTATCTGGTGTGTTGTAATCCTATGGTAACTGCCGTGTGGTAATCATGTGGTAACTGGTAATGGACGTGGTGTGGCAAGACCGTTAGAGCGCGCGCTTTCTGATCTCGAGATCCCGAGTCGAACCCCACCCACTCCGTTTGTCCTTCAGCAAGACACTTAATCCACATTGCTGCTCTCTACCCAGGTGTATAAATGGGGACCCGGTAGGAGTGGGACGTGTATGCAATTGTACTTGTATACCGTTTCCCTTACAAAAATGTCCTGTGGTCAGTGGTGTAGCTACGGGGGGGGGGGGGGGGGCACGGGGGGGGGGGCACGTGCCCCCCAATCGTTTGGCAAACAAAAACAAACAAAAATGTCGAGCGACCCGAAATTAAGACAAATGGGTTGTTATCATTCATTATTATCATGTTTTATTAAATGTGTGAAGATAATGATGTTATCAATGCAAATAAAGAACAACATAACAGTTGTTCCCTAGTAGCAATAGCGCACTATATCAGTTTGAAGAATCCTTCCAACCCGGGGAGGCCGCAGGCATAGCGCCTTAACTATGCGAATTGTCAGTCCCGCGTGCGAGGATCGACGCTCCGTTAATACCGCATTATTTTCAGTAGTATAGAGCGCGTAGGCATAACAAACTGCCTAGCGCATGGTAAATCGTCCACCAGGGGCCTCTGCAGGATCCTACAGCTGCCTCCCGCTCTTATATATAATTTTGACCGTTTGACGCCTTCATGCATGCTATAATTAAAGGCGCATAGTTGCACTACTTAGTCCAAAATGTCTAGGCAAAGACAAACTTCCTTGACTAATTACTTCAAGCCAAATGCACCCGTTCCATTAATTCATGATGCATAGGCCTACTGTTGATGATCATGATTGTAAGAGCACCAGTCATCTTCTCCAGAGTCGACATCTGCATCACTTGAGCATAGGCCTACTGAACCTAACCCAAGGGACCAGTGTCGTGGGTCTAGTCACGCAGTACTTGAAAAATGGGCGACAACAGGCGGTGGACGGGGGAGGGGGGTATGCCCCCCCCCCCCCATACATTTGAAAGTCTGTCTCGGATATGCACCAAATCGCACAATTTAAAGCCAAACATTTGCAAAAGCTCCCTACAGTGGGAGGGGGACACCCCCTCCCATACCCTCCCCCGCTTCGATCCCTCGCAATGCCCCTCCCACTTTAGAGAACCTTTTGCCCCCTTCTTGAAAATGATCCTTCTACATTACGCGCACCATTTACAGATCCACCTAACCAGACAATGTACGCCAGAAACAACAGTTCCACCAGGAGATACACATGGGATCAACAGCGTGAGTTTTAGTGTGTCCACGGGCGTTTGATCCAGGGGATAGGGGATATATCCCCCACTTTTGCAGGGGGGGGGGGGGGGCCTGTACAAGTACAAACAATCCCCACTTTTTTCGAAGTTAAATCTTTTTAAAATCTTACAAAATGCATAATAACAATAATAATGATAAGGACAATAATGACCATACATCTCAAGTGATATTTTAAACACCAATTTCGAAAATTTCTCCACGTGGGAGGGCCACACCCTCCCCCAAATAAGTATAGACATGCACGGAAGATGGAGCGTATTTGAGTCTGGTGTTTGTGTAGGTTCGATTGTGTTTGTATACTATAGCGGTCTAATCATGATGGAGATGATTTAAGTCATGATTTCTTTAATTTAATATTATCAAATTTCCTTCCAAGGTATGCACCAGATTGCATTATTTCGAGTGAAAATTTGCAAAAGCTCCCTACCGTGGGAGGGGGGACACCCCCCTCCCACACCCTCCCCCCCCCCCCCCCCCCCCCTCCTCGGGCGCTTCGCGCCCGAGGGCTTGGTCGCTCCGCTCCCTCGCAGTTGTGCCCCCCCCCCATCCGTTGACCCTAGCTACGCCACTGCCTGTGGTAATTCCTGTGGTAACTGATTTTACCACAGAAAATACCACAGGAATAAAAGTACCACAGGAATTTGTGTGGTAATGTCACTAGATTCTTGTGGTATATGTCAAGGGCGTGCTATGGTAAATTAATATGTCCTGTGGTAATTGATGTTACCACACAAAATACCACAGGAATATTCAGTACCACAGGAACTATTGAGGTAATCACAAAGACTCATGTGGTAATATCAAGGCTGGCTGTGGTATGTAATTCCTGTGGTAACTGGCGTGTGGGAACTGGTATATAACTGGATTACCACACGGCAGTTACCACAGGACTACCACACACCAGTTACCACATGATTACCAAATGCCAGTTACCACAGGACTACCACACACCAGTTACCACATGATTACCAAATGCCAGTTACCACAGGATTACTACACACCAGTTACCACATGATTACCAAATGCCAGTTACCACATGATTACCACTCACCAGTTACCACAGCATTACCACACACAACCTACCACTTGATTACCACACGCCAGTTACCATATGATTACCACAGACCATTTACTACAGGATTTCCTCAGGCCAGTTACCACAGGATTTCCACAGGCCAGTTACCACATGATTATCACACACCAATTACCACAGGATTACCACAGGCCAGTTACCACATGATTATCATACACCAGTTACCACAGGATTACCTACATGTTCAAGTGCAATATATATATATTTTTTTTAATTTTGCCCAACTTTCAGAAATTGTATGCATTGAAACAAATATTAAGTTTGTATCTAACAAATATAAAAGTGCATTCAAGATGATAAGGTCTGGTCTCATTAAAGGGATAGTTGAGTTTTGGTAGAGAGGGCGCTAGACTACTTTTTTTTTTGTGAGGTAATGAAAAACTGAGTGTAAAATTTGAAAGAGCATAATATTTAAATAATAAAATCATCTTTGTTTGATCAAAATCGGTTCAGAGACGGCTGAAATATCCATAAATATAACAATTTGTAATAAAGCCGGGGCCCCGGGTTTATTAGAGAATTTTGAACCAGCCGTTAAAAATTAAAAAAAAATGCTTCCTCTTTTCAAAAAGTTACAACATAGGTATTTAAATAGTTGTTGGTTATTTCTCTATCTAATCACTATTTCAACAAAACATCACATGCACAATATTTTATTCAAAATGGTTGAAACCGATGAGTGTTAAAGTAATACCTGTAAAGTGTCAGATATTGCACAAAATGACATTTGAGACTTCAATCCTATATCAATATCATTGTAAAATACAATTGAAAGATTTGTGAAAGTTTGAAAGAAAACGAACACTGTTTACCTAGTGAAAAAAACCAATATTGAGTTAATATTTTATCACCGAATACTGATGGTCTGCCATACATTTTGTCGCAGTAATGAATGATCCGTTTGAGATATTCGCACCCTTGTATGTTTACACAGGTAGTACAGAATTCATGGAATTTGCACTCGCTCGGCTCAAAGTTCAATCTCCGGAATGTTCTCACGGTGCTGCATGCGGACGTTCTCAGCTAGGACAATTGTACTTTTTATCGAAAGCGTTAATCAACGTGATTGAAATAAAAGATTTAAATGATAATTATCTTCATACTAAAGGGACATTTGAAAAAATCAAACCCTATTTTATTCTTCTTTTACCATAAGCTAAACAACACGGTAGAAGAGAAACGAGGAAGCTCCAAGTAATTTTCGTGGATTTGGACACTTTACAGGTATGACTTTAAGAGAGCGCCCTCTTACGTTTTAACGGCTCTTTTTGAATGATAACATGATCTTTACTACGTCATTTGCAATTTTGTCTTCCTTTCTAGTTATAACTATTAGTTTGTAATGTAATGATGCAGGTTTTGGTTACTAAAATTCAGTTTCACCAAAACTGTACCCTCCTTACCAGAACTCAACTATCCCTTTAATAACGACAGTTATTGTTACATACTGCATTTTGGTCATGAACAAATAATAACATGAAATATGAAATAGGAATGGTTACTATTGACTGGGTTATATAATTTAATAAATGCATGCATCAAAACAACCAGCATGCAAGTCAAATCTCAACAACAAATTATCCTATTATCCTCATCCAACACCGGAACTTTATGCATTCAAATTACTGCAGCAAAATTCCTATGGTATCTCTGTGGCTTTGGAGGACGTTACCACGGGACGGTTACCACACGATCACCACGCAACATTACCAAAATGCAGTATTACACGTAACAATAAGTTACATGTTATGATCACTGTCGGTCTCAATGAAGCCAGACCTTCTAATCTTGAATGCCCTATCATATTTGTTATGCAAACTGAATATTTGTTTTAATGCATAGGCTACAATTTCTGAAAGTTTGGCAAAATAATATAAAACAATATTGTATATGTACATGTATTATTATTCCTGTGGTAACTGGTGTGTGGTAATCCTGTGGTAACTGGTGTGTGGTAATCCTGTAGTAACTGCTGTGTGGTAATCATGTGGTAACTGGTAATGGACGTGGTGTGGCAAGATCGGTAGAGTGCGCGCTTTCTGATCTCGAGATCCCGAGTTCGAACCCCGCCCACTCCGTTTGTCCTTCAGCAAGACACTTAATTCACATTGCTGCTCTCTACCCAGGTGTATACATGGGGTCCCGGTAGGAGTGGGACGTGTATTTATGCAATTGTACTTGTATGCCGTCAAGTGCGCCATATGGCTGCCAGAATGCATTGCTCCCAAGGGAGCAGAGAGTGCACGTTATGTGCGGATTGATTGTGAGTGTGTGTCCGATGACCGCAGTAATAATAATGCAAATCGCTTAGATATGATTATCAATCATATTAAGCGCTATATAAATCACTATTAATATTATTATTGTATGGTAATCATGTGGTAACTGTTGTTTGGTAAACGTGTGCTAACTGACGTTTGGATTAGCGGAATTTTTCAACAAAAAAACACCAAATATGACAAAATAATACACTTGTGGTAATATTCTATATTTTATTTATGTGTCAATTTTATATTAATTATGAGTGTTTTATGTAAGAATTATTAAGAACACCTTTGCCCCTCACGTTTTCTTCAGATACACATGTTTTGGTGTTGATTTGTTGTTTTCCTAACATAATAATAATAATAATAATAATAATAATGGTGGCTACTCATATAGCGCACGTTACGTCTTTCGACGCTCGCGGCGCATGTACTATATATGTACCTCACATGTACTATATATATTAGCAATATACCATTTTTTTTAATGGAATTAATCCTACTAGCTTGGCAATGCCAGATTGCACTTAGGAAATCCAAAAGTAGACCAGTTGGAGTCAGTAAACAGCGAATGAACAAACTGTGATCACACTGTGATCAACTGAGTTGGACCTCAATGCCAATAAGTGGTATCCCATTCCGATCACATTGTCCAAGGGATTCAAAAATACCACAGGAATACCACATAAATACCACATAAAAAGACAAAATACCCAGGAATATTGTGTGGTAATGTCCCAAAATACCACAGGAATATCGCAGTTTTCCAAAAATACCACAGGAATACCACATAAATACCACATAAAATGACACAATACCACAGGAATATTGTGTGGTAATGTCCCCAAAAACCACAGGGATATCGCAGTTTTCCCAAAATACCACAGGAATACCACATAAATACCACATAAAATGACAAAACACCACAGGAATATTAGGTGGTAATGTCTTTAAAAAACCACAGGAATATCGCAGTTTTCCAAAAATACCACAGGAATACCACATAAATACCACATAAAATGACAAAATACCACAGGAATATTGTGTGGTAATGTCCCCCAAAACCACAGGAATATCGCAGTTTTCCAAAAATACCACAGGAATAACACATAAATATCACAGGAAATGACTAAATACCACATGAATTTGTGTGTAGTAATGTCCCCAAACCCCACAGGAATAGAAGTACCAAATTAATTATTCCTGTGGTAACTTGTGTGGTAATTTGGTGTGGTAATTTTGTGTGGTAATTTCATGTGGTAATTTCATGTGGTAATTTTATGTGGTAATTTTATGTGGTAATTTTATGTGGAAATTTTATGTGGTAATTTTATGTGGTAATTGTATGTGGTAATACCACCATGTACCCAGGGGGCAAAGGGGGTTTGTCAGCTTTTGCCTGTTGTAAAAGGTTGGCCACCAGAAATGGCTTCTAGGACCTTCTACGATCACAACCTAGGTGGACAACCTCGCGGACAAGCTGCTCGAAGCCCACAGAATGAGTTTTAAGAAAATCACCCCTACTGTAGCTATACGGTGGGTTTAGGCCTTAGGGGTCATGAAGTCCCGATCTCACATTGTTCATGATTACACCACGATGCTTAATAATATCTGCTTGTCAATTCATGGACGTCTTCCTTAGATTCCTGCGCATCATATGATACCAAATTTGAGCATATTGCATATTTGGTTGTTGTGAAAAATGTTGTTAAAGCGTGATGCGTCACACACGGAAGTGACATTTTTAATGGAGCGTTTATGTATAAAAAGCAAACATAGTACCAATAATTACAAACAATGATATATTTTGATCAGTACAAACTAAATGTGCATCAAAATAACTTTATATATATGTTTACCATGAAATAAACTGGTTAAAAACACTAAATAATAACATAAGCAATAAAAACAAAGAAATACATAAGAATTTGAATCTGTTCATGTAATTATTTCTTTAGATCTCTTCAAAATTACATTCACTGATACAAAAATGCATCAAAACATAATACATTAACTTTGTTAGTGTTCCATGAATCAGACACATTAAGAGTTGTGGTGTAGGGAGGGTGGGGGCCCGGTGGAGGGGGGGGGGGGGGCATGACCATGCCTTATTGTCAGTGGACTCCACAACAGTATTAAAATGATTACCATTAGTATTTTGATGGATTTAGTGTGGTCAGGAGACTAAATAAATAGTCTCTATTTGTAGTTGTCTTTAATATGTTTGAGCTCAGATTACAGGATATTATTACAGCCTTGGATCGTTTTGAAAAATTTACCCAACAATGCTTTCTATGACCTACGATAACAACCAGGTTGGACAATTTAACTGCTGAAAGTATGAAGTGAAAATTGAAAAGTGCCCTTTCTATACATGTATACTAACCATACTTTCTGAGATACGCATACATATTTTGAATGAGAGAACCAGTTATAAAACAAAAGTCCATTATTGCAGATAATAATATCTACCAAGCCAAACAAACAAATACATGCAAAACATCAAATGTAAATTGTAGTTTCGGCAAAACATGGTATTATCGCTTTCTGTGAATGATCTTTTCAATTTCTGACTCGCCAACTGATATCCCAGATTTCCGCGAATTTTCTATTCATTTCTTAAGTCACCAGCTGCTATCACTGATATCCACGAATGTTCTATTCATTTTCTAAGTCACCAGCTGCTATCACTGATATCCGCGAATGTTCTATTCATTTTCTAAGTCACCAGCTGCTATCACTGACATCTGCGAATGTTTTATTCATTTTCTAAGTCACCAGCTGCTATCACTGATATCCGCGAATGAGTCACCAGCTGCAATCTCTGCTTTCCGCGAATGTTCTATTCATTTTCTGAGTCACTGCTGCTATTACTGCTTTCCATTATAGCAGTGCACTGCACCCTTCTGCACTTGGTTGTTATGCCCTGACAACGGCAGCCTATGTAGCATGGAACCGCCTTCTTTGAGCAAGAACAGTTCTTCTGGCATCCCCTGACACATTCACACGATAGTCTTTTCCATCGATTCAGGCCAGGCTTGTTGTGTAGATGGCACTGGAATTGGTTTCCCATCAGTCAAGGACCATCCGAACTCTGTACACGATGGAATGTTTGGCTTGGCGATGTGCGCATTCTTGTCAATGATGGTCGCATGAGCAGCTCTATTTAGGTGCAAGAGGAAAGCATCTTCTGTGGGAGGCAGCAGCTTCAGGAGAGTTGACTTTTTGTTCAAGAACTTGTAGGCTCTCAATTTTTCAAGATCAGAATCTTCAAATTGGTCGCTTTTGGTGGTGTACACATCTATGGTCAGTTCTCGTGCCTGGGTGATGAGGTCGCCTGTTATGGCATTTGCTTGGTTGTCACCATAGTCTACCACTGCAGGTGTGTTTCGTTTCATGCTGCTCTTGAGCCATGCTTTCTTGCCGCTGAAGCATGGATAGCTAGTGGTATCTCTGCCACTCAGACTGCGCATGACACAGATAATTGTTAGTGGTGGACAACTCTACATTTTTGATTTCATAGGGAAGCATGAGTGCAGTAATAGTCCTCCATCTTTGTTCAAGGAAGACGGCAGTATGAGAAGTGGTACCAATGCTAGCCTGGTGAAGGTCTTAAAAGAGGAAACCAAAGTGACATGTGTTTCCGATTTGCCTCAGGATGACAACAAAACAGCAGTTGTTGTTGATGCAATGTGCGCCATACGGCGCTGGTCATTTCACAAAGGGGACACATTTGAAGCAATCGCCGAACGGTACACAAATCTGTTGCTGAAAGATGTTCCTGTTGGTACCGAGATCATACACTTTTGTTGCGACAGATACATTTGAGCCAGCCTGAAGTCTGCTGAGCAGGAACAGAGGTATACCCGATCCAAATTAGCCAAGGTATATGAAGTCAGTGGGCAGTACACAGCTCCTGATCGACAGGAGTTTGTCTCGGTATCAGCAAACAAGGCGAACCTTCTGAGCTTCCTGTGTGAAAGGTGGTGTGAGAATGAACAGCGTGAACCTTCTCTTGGCCAAGCTCATCTGTACCTTGGTGGCGGATTCAAAGAAGAAACAAAAAGTGTGCTCCTCACAGGAGGATCTGTGGTGGAAGTTCCAGCCCTTGAATCTACACAACAGGAGGCTGATACACGGGTCATACTCCACACACTCTACAGTCTCAAGAATGATGGAGTCGACAGCGTTGTCATACATACCACGGTGCAACAAATCTCACGGATCTCTCAGAGATGTGGGTGAGGACAGCCCATAATGCATATCCACCTATCCATGATATGATTGTAGCACTGGGGCCATCACAGAAAATGAATATAACATTCACGGATATCAATGATAGCAGCTGGTGAATAAGAAAACGAATAGAACATTTGCGGATATCAGTGATAACAGCTGGTGACTAAGAAAACGAATAGAACATTTGCGGATATCAGTGATAGCAGCTGGTGACTTAAGAAATGAATAGAAAATTCGCGGAAATCTGTGATATCAGTTGGCGAGTCAGAAATTGAAAAGATCATTCACAGAAAGCGATAATACCATGTTTTGCCGAAACTACAATTTACATTGTATGTTTTGTATGTATTTGTTCATTTTGCTTGGTACATATTATTATCTGCAATAATGAACTTTTGTTTTATAACTGGTTCTCTCATTCAAAATATGTATGCGTATCTCAGAAAGTAGGGTTGTATACTGCCGTCCCATGACAAAAGGAAGCAACTCTGTGGAATGAGTTTCTTAGTAAATGAAGAAAATATGTTTTTCTTTCTGATCTCTCAAACATAAAATCCTAATTCCCAGGTATGACATGTTTTATAATGTACTCAGAGAAGGCATTTCGGGTTGATGTTTTGATTTGTAAAATCATTGTTTTATGCAAATTAAGCAGCATACTTCCTTTTGTCACAGTATATCTTGAATATTTGCACGCGTCATCCAATGACAAAAGGAAGCAACTCTTGATAATCTAAGAAGTCAGTATTGTGTGAGTACGTGCGTGTGTGTGTTTGTGTGTGTATCCATGTGTATGTGTGTATATACGTTTGTGTGTATATTATGTGCAAATATATGTGTATGTATGCGTGTGTGTGAGTGCATGTGAGTATGTGTCAGTGTGTGTATGTGTTAGTGTGTATCTACTCATGTATGTGTTGTATATGTGCGTGTGTGTGTGTGTGTATGCGTGTGTATATGTGCGTATGTTTGCAAGTATGTATGTCTGTGTGCATATATTTGTGTGTGTTTGCATGCGTGTGTGTGTGTGTGTGCGTACGTGTGTGTGTGCGCGTGTGTGTTATGTGCGTTTGTAAGTGTGTGTGTGCGTGTGTGTTTGTGTGGCTGTGCCGTGTGCGTGTTTCCGTGTGTGAGTGCGTGTGTGTGTAGGTGTGTCTGTGTGTTTGCTTGTGGGTGTGTGTGTATGTGTGTGTGTGCGTGTGTGTGTTTGTTTGCGCGTATGTCTGTATGTGTGCGTATATTTGTATGTGTGTGTGTGTGTGTGTGTGTGTGTGTTTGCATGTGTGTGTTTGTGTGTGTGTGTGTGTGTGTGTGTGTGTGTGTGCGTGTGTGTGTGTGTGTGTGTGTGTGTTTGTGTGTGTGTGTTTGTGTGTGTGTGTACGTGTATGGTTGTGCATGTGTGTGCGTGTTTGTGTTTGTGTCTGAGTCATTGGCAAAGCCAGCCAGGTAAAACAACATTTCTTCAAGTTTATCATTTTCTGCAAAATTCCCCATACAAAAGTCTACATGTGGGACAATAATAAACACACAGCATCAGAACTTGTGCTGTTAAAAAAAAAGAAAACGTTATATTTTGTATTCACAGTCAGCATTTTGATTGATGAATAAAATGGGTTTTAAATGTATATATATACTTCAGTCAAAATACACTAACGTTTCCTTCAGATGTGCAAACAGATTAGCGAATTTCAGCATTTTCTGTATCAATTCTGGTGCAGTGGTTGACAGACATTCAAGGAGAAAAGTGAGCTGCACTTAGGCGCGCTCTGATTGGCTGATTGGGAGATCAATGCACACATGCCACTTCCATGCTGATAGGTGATTGGCTGATTGAGTTGCTTCCTTTTGTCATTGTTTTATGAGGAAATCTTTAGAGTTGCTTCCTTTTGATATATCTATATTTCGTAAATTAGGGGTCATGTGGCCTCAATTTTTTCACCATCATGTAGAGCATACAAAAAATACCCCAAATCAAGAAAAAAGTAGATTTTGATAAATTCAGAGTTGCTTCCTTTTGTCATGGGACGGCAGTATACACGTATAGAAAGGGCACTTTTCAATTTTCACTTCATACTTTCAGCAGTTAAATTGTCCAACCTGGTTGTTATCGTAGGTCATAAGCATTGTTGGGTAAACATTTCACAACAATCCACGGCTGTAATAGTATCCTGTAATCTGAGCTCAAAAATATTAAAGACAACTACAAATAGAGACTATTTATTTAGTCACCTGACCACACTAAATCCATCATAATACTAAAATGGTAATCATTTTAATACTGTTGTGGAGTCCACTGACAATAAGGATTGGTCATGCCCCCCCCCCCCCCCCCCACCGGACCCCCACCCTCCCTACTCCACAACTCTTATTGTGTCTGATTCATGGCACACTAACAAAGTAAATTTATTATGTTTTGATGCATTTTTGTATCAGTGAATGTAATTTTGAAGAGATCTAAAGAAATAATTACATGAACAGATTCAAATTATTATGTATTTCTTTGTTTGTATTGCTTATGTTCTTTATTGTTTAGTGTTTTTAAATAGTTTATTTCATGGTAAACATATATCTAAAGTTATTTTGATGCACATTTAGTTTGTAATGATCAAAATATATCATTGTTTTTAATTATTGGTACTATATTTGCTTTTTATACATACACGCTCCATTAAAAATGTCACTTCCGTGTGTGACGCATCACGCTTTAACAACATTTTTCACAACAACCAACTATGCAATATGCTCAAATTTGGTATCACATGATGCGCAGGAATCTTAGGAAGACGTCCATGAATTTACAAGCAGATATCATCAAGCATCGTGGTGTAATCATGAAAAATGTGAGATCGGGACTTCATGACCCCTAAGGCCTAAACCCACCATATAGCTACAGTAGGGGTGATTTTCTTAAAACTCATTCTGTGGGCTTCGAGCAGCTTGTCCACGAGGTTGTCAACCTAGATTGTGTTCCTAGAAGGTCCTAGAAGCCATTTCTGGCCACCAACCTTTTACAACAGGCAAAAGCTGATATCCGAAAAAAAATGGGTGTTTGCCCCCTGGGTAATGGGCGTAAATACTTACGTAATACCTATTCATCAGGGGGGGAATGAATGAATCGATCATCCCCCCTGTTGAATGGGTATCAATGACAGATTTACGCCCATGAATACCACAGGACATTTTTGTAAGGGATGGTCCGACAGCGCTTGCTTGTAGACTACGCATGCAGCACGCGTCCGACGACGACTACGAGATGTACATGTTTCGCGTAAAGTAGCGAGTAGCGATGAACTTTAATTGTCCAATTGCAAAGACGCTGTTCATATTACAAATATAACTCTAGCCATTAAACTTTAATTGATACAATGAATCTCAGGTGATGACAGTTTAAAGGGATCTAGTAACTTTGTTGACATGTGTAAAAAGTGATGAATGGTTGGTGCAATGTATATTGTTGTTATCTCATATGTCCACAGGGTATTGTGTGAAAATTTCAAGTCAAATGGACATTGCATGGCCAAGTTATGAGCAAAAATGCAACGTGATATAAACTAAAACAAAAACTACACGATCAAATTGACTGTTCTTAGTATCGTTGTTCATTTTAAAAGACACTATATCCGATGGAAATAATACATTTGTTATTATATTTTGGGAAGTGCCCCGTTCCGTTTTTTGGGGGGCCGCCCTGTATAGCTTAAATTGATTAGTTTGCACATGTCATTATTGTTATACTGATTTTAAGGAAATTAAACTTTATTTCCCTGAATTTAAGTGTGATCTATTATTTGTTAGTAACTGGTGTGTTTTAATTTACCCCACCAGACACACAAGATAATCACATCTTAACCGACTGTGACATAATACAATATTAATGAAGCGCCTTCTAAGCAAACATTATTTTTTTTATCTTGAGTTGTTAATTGTATTTGCCCAAAACAAATACTTACCTAGTCTCCCGTGAAAGAATGCCACATAGTCCTTCAAGCGTGTCGTTTCCTCCTCGGTCATGGTATACTGTTCAGCACTGTTTGACACAAAGCAACATAAATACATCAAAAATAAGAATGCTGATGAAGGAAATATGCACCTTGAGTCACTACATAATATAAAATGGTGGTTGATATTCATGAAACGAAATGAGGCTCGCTACACAAGTCGATACTTACAAACCAAAATGAGATGGCTATTCGCAATACAAAATGAGGGTCGTTATTCATGAGGTAAATTAAGGGTCACTGTTCATAATTAGGGGCGATATTTGTTGTGTAATAATAAAGTTGCTATTACAGCATTACAAACATCTCGGCCGTCGTCTGGCAAAGAGGCGTATCTCGAAAACAGGCCATTTTCTTTTTTTTTTTAGGTCGAAATTTTCATTGGGCCAACTTTCAGAAGAGCTCGAGTTTTAGTTTTTGAGATATATCGGCGGCCGTCTCTACCCGATTGCATGAGTATTGTCGTATTATACACGGCAAAAGGGTGTATCTATACATACGCCCCAGTCCGTGGAAATCTTGTGTGCGCTAGCTAGGTCTTCATCTGGCAGAAAGGAGTATTTCGAGATACACCTTTTTGCCGTACAAAAACGGCGAGTATCAGTTCAAGTTGTATTTGGCAAAAGGGTGTATCTCGAGATACGCCTTTGGCAAAAAAAAAAACGTCGGAACATCTGCGATATATTTTAGGTAAAAGGATGTAAGGATAGGTACGCCCTAGTGTAATTTCAACAATGGTGCAGAACATGATGCACCGTGGCGGATGGTTAGACAATGATCGCCGGATCGGATCGGATGCGACGCGTCTGAAAATCACACTTGCAGATCTATATGCCCTTGCAGGTGGAGTGCGGACCACGGTACCCATATCTAAAAGTTGACATTTTCAGAGACTAATTTATGCAACAATGAAACGCCCTAATACTGATTTGTATAATATATTGATGACACTGGTCATTGAAATGAAAATGTATGATTTTAAGCGCTACGAAAATGGACTTTTCCTATGCCTGTGTCCGCTCAGTTTGTACAGGTGTGACGTCACTCGCATTTTCTATCGATTACGTGCAAAGTCAATTACTGAGCGGTATCCAGCATACATAGCAACCACGCAAGCCTCTCTTTATTTCATTATTCGATCTGTTTCCGTCATTATTGGTACAAACTATATTGTATAGTGTCGTGCTAAGATCCCGAGCTTCCTCGACGAGTGGATACTCGGCCTCTAAAATCAATATGTCATGTTTCTGACACAAATTTAGAAGGTGGCCCCAAAAAGTAATGCAAATTCCTCAAAACAAGATAAAGTTGAGGGCGCCAAACTGGCAGCCTGCTCATATTTTAAGAGCTCCGATCTTTTAGCGTTTTTAATCACTTTTGTTGTTAATTTCATCTTAGTTTGCGTTCCTCATCTATACTACATGAAGCGAATATCCTATTGACTGGGAAGGCTTACGTTTTGATCAATTTGAAAATGAATGATTTCATGATGTCGTGAGGCGTGAGGGCGTGTGGACGAATCTGAAAATCGCTCTTCAGATATCGTCTAAGTTTTGGCTTTTTAAATTTATTTTGGCACCAGAATTTCTCTGTCGGCTGCTGCAATTTGCTACTTCAGGACGATATATTTCGCAAAAGTTGCACAGATTTAATTGAAAATTAGAAATGCCGCCAAAAGGAGGAAACAGGGAAACCAAAAAGAAGGCCGACCAGAAGTTGATACCAGCCCACGGCTAGCGGAGATGACCCGTCCGACACAGCTGCTGAAATACCCGCTGGTCACTAAAGCGTCAGCTCCCCTCCTGGCCAGCCCGAATCGGAAGAGGAATTCAATAGCAAGCTTCACAGCCGTATTGTCAAAGCGCTTTGTGACCCCGAAGTGATTAAAATCGTCACAAAGGCCGTATCCGAGGCGATCATGGATACCGTCACACATAGAGTCTACTCGTCCCTCGATCACGATTTTCAAACAAAACTCAAGCTGATACATGACCTCGAAAATAGCGTTTCTAATCTCGAACGCAAATTGGCCAAAGTCGAGAGCGACGTCAAGGACCAGGAGCTGTACAGCCGCCGTAATTGCCTTCGAATAAACGGCCTTGCTGAGTCAGCCAACGAGGATACAGACATGGTCGTCATCAACCTAGCGAATGACAAGCTGGGCATCCAGCTCTCCGCAGGGGACATTGACAGGTCTCATCGGCTGCCAGTCAGAACCAACGCAGGGAACGACGATGATCAACCACGCCTCCCAAAACCACTTCTGGTGAAATTCACCAGATATTCAATGCGAGACAGGGTCTACCGAGCCAGAAGCAAACTTCAAGGAAGCGCACGTCACATATTCATCAACGAGCACCTGAGCCGCGACCGGCAGATGCTCTTCTTCAAAGTCCGCAACCATCACAGCATCAAGAAGGCATGGACAAACGATTTCAAAATCACTGCCTTCACCCAAGACAACCGAAAGGTAAAAATCACAACCGAAAATGACCTTGAGAGACTATAGGTTGTCCGTCCTAGTGACCGTTCTCACAACTTAATGGGTCATGCCACCGAAATACCCATGTACTCAATGCACTAAACCCGTCAAAAATAATGATAATGCGTTACGCTGTGTCAGGTGTAACAAATGGATACATCTTACTTGCTCTGATGTTGACACTGGTTTCTTTCATTCGGAAGCTGACTGGTTATGAAATAAATGCATTCTTTCAGAGATGCCATTTTATTATATTGAACAAAAATCACCAAATCCACCTCAACCATCTCTTGTTGTTAACAACTCTCCTCGTTATGACGATTGTGAAACGATATTTCGAAATTTAGGCTCTTATCGTGGTTTAAAAGTAGGTCACTTAAATGTTTGCTCTCTCCTAAAGAATTTTGATGAAATTGAAAACATTTTAGTCAATAATCTTTTTGATGTGTTTACTCTGTGTGAGACTAGATTAAGTGAATCTATACGGGATTCAGAAATTGAGATATCTGGTTATAATCTAACACAACTGGATAGAAATAGAAGTGGTGGTGGAATAATTATATATGTTCGTGATTCAGTTAAATACTCAGTTGTTACTGAAGTTGTTAATGATATTGAACTTTTGTGTGTTCAAGTGAATTTCTTGAGACAAAAGTCACTATACGTTGTGGTTTGGTATAGACCCCCAGACTCGCCTATGAAAAGTTTTGATGAATTTGAAAATGCACTTCAATATTTAGATTCAAAGTCATTCGATTATATTGTTATTGGTGATTTGAATTGCGATATAACAAAATCTGTTGTTTCCACTCAGACTAAAAGGCTATTAATTAGGGGAATTCCACCCCAGAAATGTGAAATTTTGCTATAAAATGAAGTGAATATGAAGAATCTTGATCGAAAATCTGAGCCAAAACGGTAGAGCAATAAAAAAGTTATGACAGGATGAACTTTGCTCCGATTTTTAGTATCGTTCGCAATTGCTATCGATCGTGGCGTCACTACATGGAAATTTTACAAAATTTAAATTTTCTTAATAACAAAGCAAATGTATGAGTTTACAAATTCCAAAGAGGTTGGCCCATCGATATTCTATATGAATTCGTGAAAACAAGCAGATAAAATTTATTTTTTAGCAACAAAAATGAGAAATAAGTGTATTTTCATGTACTAAAGCCATGGCGAGTTGCTCGTTAATGATGTTGCATATGGCGGCAATTTTGAAACGATCGCTCATTACTACATGATGTTCAAATAGTTATAACTCCCGTGTTTCTTGTCTGATTTTGATCAAATTTTCACCAATTATGCCTCTTATTCTGCTTATTCAAATAACGAATGTTTTTTTCAGGCCCGGAAAATGATTACGGCCTGAAACAATTTGTACTAAAGCAAACGAGAATTACGCCAGTATCTGCCACGACAATTGATGTATTATATTCATCGAATCACGATAACGTTCAGTTTTGTGACGTGGCTCCAATTACTTTAAGTGACCATTGTATGATTGTGGCGTCTGTTGGCCGAGTGAAAACTCCCCCTCTAAGCACAAATATGTTAATTCTCGTAACTTTAAACAAATGAACATCACGGAATTTTGTAATGAGTTACGCAATGAGTCTTGGGATAGCGTTATACTTGAAACTGATATAAATATGGCGTATGAAAAGTTGGTTTCCAAAATTGTAAATAAATTGGATAAATTTGCCCCTATGAAACGTAGACGGGTGAAGCAAAAATCTGCACCGTGGATGAACGCTGACATAAAATGTTGATGTTTGATAGAGATAGAAGTAAAAAGAAAGCACTTACAACTAAATTGTCAGATGATTGGGAAACTTACAAACAAAATAGAAATCGTGTAACTTCATTGATACGAAAAAGTAGAAGAAAATATGTTACTGAAAATATTCTGAAAAATAAAGGTAATCCCTCTGAAATTTGGAAACGTATTGATACATTGTTAGGCAAGAAAAAGTCAAATGCATTACAATTATAAAGATATATCTAATGTTATGAATGATTCATTTGTTGATGTTCCAAAGCGCCTGAATAAAAAGGCCTTTGACAAAAATTGTAATCCGGTTGAGAATAATGCTTGCCCTCCTTGTGGGCTTGGTACGAACAGTCACGTTCACGTCACGTTCACGGTTCTGTACCTTTTGTGAAACAGGTCACCCAAATCTACAAACAGTCACGGTAAAGTGACCCAACAATTTGTCGTTTTCCATGACGGTAAAACTCGAATCATCACGTCTACCAAAACGTGACGTGAGTGTTTAATCATTATTTGTAAACGTGAAAGCGCATGTTACTAAGACTAGTAATGACGTCATCCAGAATATTCTCGACGACACTACTTTTCCTGAATTGTGCGAATGAATTCCTATGGGGATTGCGTGTTTAAGGATTTGTCGCAGCGCACACAAAATTGTATGTACGTGATCTGATGCGTCGCGACGATATCGACGAGATTCGAGAGCGAGGCCGAGGCACAGTTTGACGACGCGGCGATCCAGTAAATTGCAGGCTAGGCGCCGGATATTTTCGATGATACAAAGTGAGAATGTGAGTATAGTTTGGTATATCATTATTCTTTTCTAGCTGTTACGAGGACATGCCATATGCCCAAGCCCAAGGCTCGACACGGCTATGGCTGCATGAGCCATGTGCAAAGATTGCCACTGCATAGCCGGCCTACCTAGGGCCCAGGCCATCATAGCATGCAAGCTAGCACTGCCACTGCACTCTGGAATTCACTGGCTGCCGTCAATAATGATAAGGCAGATATCTAGTGCATAACATAGCCTTGATTACAAAGTCCTGCCAGGCTTTGGGCCATAGCCGTGTCGGGCCGTGGGCTTGGGCATATGGCATGTCCTCGTAACAGCTGGAAAAGTATAATGATATAGCAAACTATACTCACATTCTCACTTTGTATCATCGAAAATATCCGGCGCCTAGCCTAGCCTGCAATTTACTCGATCGCCGCGTCGTCAAACTGTGCCTCGGCCTCGCTCTCGAATCTCGTCGATATCGTCGCGACGCATCAGATCACTATAATATATATGCATGCACGCAATGAAACGGACCTGTGCAAGGCGCGGCGATTACGACTACCCCCCCCCCCCCCCCCCCCCGCTGACAGGATTTTATGAACCGCTAGGTCCTGGTCCTGTTGGAACCGGTCCTGGTCTAGGCTTCGAAAAAATATTACGAATAAACCTACCCCCCCCCCCCCCCCCTCCACCGCTGACAGGATTTGTTTTCAACTACTTGGTCCTGGTCTAGGTTCAACATTTTGGGACTGGTCCTGGACCAACATCACATTTTTTCACAAAAACCCCCTTGAAAATATCGTGGGTTCGCTAGTGATTTTGTTGCCCCCCAATCAGTCCGACCACGCTACACCACAGAATTTAATTATTACACACAAGTAATCAATACGTGTAGAAAGTTATTTTGCTCAAACCTATTCGTTAAAATTATTTCGCTATTTTTATAAAGGGGGACTTTCATTTGTTGTTGTTTTTATTACATGTTTGTTTTTTGTGTACGTATAATTTGTGTGTATGGGAGGGTATAACTAGCTACCATTGTGTCTGGGTGTGCATGCATTTGTCTAGCTGTGTCATTATCATCCTTTGATAAGTGTATGCGCTTTTCCTTACACCATACACGATACTTTATTATATAATTTTATATTTTATTGTACATTATATATTTGTACATTTCATTGTATTAGTTTCACTAGCATTAGCTGCATCATTAGTACACTGAGTAATGGTAGCAGTGGCCGCACACATGTTTTTTTTTCAAAGGGAAAGGAGAGGGGGTTATTTCGTTAGCCAAATTTCTTTGAGCGGGGAGGGGGGGGTGGGGGGGGTTAGCTGTAGATATTTGGAGTGAATTAAAAACAGCCAAAACAGTATTTTTGTGGTACATCCCCCCCCCCCCCCCAACCCGCCCCCATGGGTACGCCTATGAATGGTACATTTTCATTCATTCATTCATTTCACATACGACATCTTCGGCCCGAACCAGCTATTTTGCCATTAGTCTCTTCTCAATGACAATTTACGTTATTTTTTAAAACGCAAGTGGCAATTTACGTGAGCTTTCGTAGATTGCATATAACAGGTCAACAAATTGTTGGGTCACGTTACCCTACACTTCGTAGATTTGGGTAACCTGTTTCACAAAAGGTACAGAACCTGAACGTGACGTGAACGTGACTGTTCGTAGATTTGGGTGACCTGTTTCACAAAAGGTACAGAACCTGAACGTGACGTGAACGTGACGTGAACGTGACTGTTCGTACCAAGCCCTCCTTGTGTGTTTTCATTTGTTCAAGTTACTGAATCACAAATAGTGAAATGTTTTGATTCTATTCCTAGAAACAAGGCTACTGGTTTAGATAATCTGCCAACTAGTATATTAAAAGATTCTTTGCACAATTATATTAAACCTTTATGTCATGTTTTGAATTTATCTCTAGCTCAGGGTAAGATACCAGATACATGGAAGCTAGCACGTGTTTCACCTATTTATAAAGGTGGGGATCTGACAGATCCACTAAATTACAGACCAATTTCTGTCATCCCAGTCTTGTCGAAAGTGTTGGAAAAGCTGGTTTTTAACCAGTTATACAAATATTTTAACGATAATAATCTTTTAACTGATGCCCAATTCGGGTTTCGTCCGATTTTTTTACAATTACAGAAAATATTGGAAAAGACTTGGACGAAGGACGTGCAGCTGGTATAGTTACTCTGGACTTGAAAAAGGCATTTGATTTGATACCACCCTCAGTTATAATTCAGAAATTACACAAATATGGCGTTGATTCTGACAGTTTAACCTGGTTTAAAGACTATCTAACTCTACGGAAACAAGTAACGGTTATAAATGGTAATCTGTTAGAACCTCGTCAAGTGACCTGCGGTGTACCTCAAGGCAGCATTATCGGTCCGCTCTTGTTCATTATTACTATAAATTATATTGCTCAGGTCGTTCGACATTGCAATGTCTCGCTATACGCAGACGACACATGTCTTTATTTTGCCTCGGCAGATCCTCGTGAACTTGAAAAATGCTTGAATGAAGATTTAAGTGCCATTTCAAATTGGCTTAAATGCAATGGATTGTTATTGAATGAAAAGAAATGCAAATTTATGATTGTTTCTCCCATGCGTAAAAAACACTTGTTTAATATTCAAGTTCGTATTAATAGTTTGCTTATTAAACAAACAGTTTCATGTAAATACCTGGGTGTTATTTTGAATAATACATTGTCTTGGACTAATCAAGTGGAAAATTTTAAAAGTAAACTTGCATCCGCTTTGTACTGTTTTAAAATAATGAGGCCATTTATTTCACAGGAGACTGTCCTCTTCTTATACAAAGGTCTTATCCAACCACACCTAGATTATTGTTCCATTATTTAGAGAAACGCTGGAAAGTCATTATTACGTCAGACAAGTGTCATGCAGAAGCCAGCTCTCCGCTCTGTTCTGCTGGTCGATAACCGCTTCAGTAGGCAAGAAGTATACAGACTAACAAACGTTAAACCGGCAAACTTACGATGGAAAAAACATGCTGTCGTGTTTATATTTAAATTGATTCATGAAATGTTACCAAGGTTTTTATGTGATGAAATAATATTTAAAGAAGACTCACACAATCTTTGTAATTCCTGTAGAATTGTGAAGTTATGTAAACCCAAAACTAATTATATGAAGAATGGATGTCTCT
The DNA here is from genome assembly GCA_037951105.1 of Echinarachnius parma. Classification (NCBI taxonomy): domain Eukaryota; kingdom Metazoa; phylum Echinodermata; class Echinoidea; order Clypeasteroida; family Echinarachniidae; genus Echinarachnius; species Echinarachnius parma. The sequence continues at coordinate 27,529 of JBAMJV010002056.1, forward strand.
ACTCAAGTGCTCAGTTGTTCAATAGTTTACCCGAACATGTAAGATTATTGGATAATTTAATAGCTTTTGAAAATGAAATCGATAATATTTTTGCTTAGTTAAGCAAAAACCTTTTGTATGTTCGACTGTTGATTTAAATATAATTTCACTTTTATGTAATGCAGTAGTAGTCCAAATATCCCTCCCCCCTTCTTAGTAAAATTAATATTACCCTCACATGCCCATCTTCAGACCATTGACCCTCAAATGTAATGTAGTCCTAGCTAGTATACCCCCCAATGGTCAACATGATCCCCCAGACCAGACTTCCGTCTGCTCCCCGATGTTGATGATCCCTTTCCCTGGATAAACACCTTTGATGTTCCGTCCCCGAGCACATGGCAGGTGTCCAGTAGTAAATCACCCCTCCCCTTCCCTGAACAACATCCCTTTTATAAGCCCCTGAATGAAACCACCCCACATGGGATAGATGACCACGTGCACTGGTCAAGAATAAGAAGTATATATTGATGTGTACCCCCTGGTAACAGGAGCATTGCTGGCTCAGACCCCTACTGGCTCCCGAAGTATACTGTGTATACATGTGAGACTAATTGTTTGACTCCAAGTTTGGAGTTTGAATAAAGACTTTGTATTACTTCTGAATATATGTCTCAATTGCTGCTTGATTTAATGTACCTCTCAATTCACTGAACATTATCCGATCCCAACACAACATGGTGGAGATACCCGTTTTCTTTTTGGAGAAAAAACATTAACTTTTCCTGTATGAACTTCATCTTCTGCATTTGACTTCGCTCGACTTTTAACTGCGGTCTAATGTATAGTACTAGTTTTCACCTCTACCGTGATGGGGAACATCGATATTTGACCTTTGTACATAACAATTGCTTCAAACACCACCGGACGGCTGAATTGCCGATATACACGGACATTTCCACGCCTAACTATACGGTGCACCATCTCGACGCCAAGCTGTTCGCACCTAACTTTCAGTGCCAGGAGACAATTGAGAGAAACGACATCATATATGTACGCGACGCCGACAACTTGGACAATGAAGACGACACACACTATCTTACTAGTACTACACTGACGATGAGGACCGTGACCGAGCCAATCGCCATGCTCGAGTCTGGTCGCTGATCAACGGACTCGACGCATCGACACGACATCATATCGACCGACAACGACATCAAACACGTACGCCTATCAACCAACAACGAATACGAACCGGACCCTGATGACTGCATCGACGACTGCGCAAATGACGGACCACGTGAGACACAAATCAACGCCAATCAACGCCTAGGACATCGACATCGACATCGCCGGACGACGCCCAGGACTTCCAATGATTGACATTACTGGACAAATACAGTATCTATCTGTCTTTATAACCTGATATCTCTAATTCAACTTACTTAGACAATTCTTGGAGTCAAGATTAATAATTATTATGTCCTTTTGATTTGGTTCATGTTATTTGCTGCCGCCACTGACATTGTTCAGCTTGGACATATACGTATATGGTAAGTGAAACAATATTTCATTGTTCCAGATTATGAGTGGGTGTGAGAGATCTGAGAAGGAGTGTTTAAATGTTGTACTCTCTACTATGAATGTAAATTTTATGTTTCTTTAAAGGGGACCACCAGGCAAAGAACAACACATTATTTTATGTTTTGGTACCGTTTTGTGATATCAAATAGATACCCATAATGAAAACTTTCGCGCGTTTGCCCCCCGTGCGAACCGCACGCTCGCTATAACACGGGAAGTACACATAATTTCAGCTACATTTTCGTAATAAATCATTCATATCTCTGTAAGGAGCGGGTGTTGTACGATGGGGTGAACGAATTCTGAAAGTTTATTTCATTATCTTTCCACTGATATATATTTCGTCTTATTTCCGTCAAAATCCAGTGATCATTTTTTTCTCAAACATGTCACTGTTAAGCGATTTGCCTATGAGAAATGCAGAAATTTGCGTGAATTTTGAGACCCTGCAACCTTTATTCACAGATCATGCGTGATCAAAAGTTCGTTGAACCATGGGGTGAACGGTTATGGAAAGTTGAATAAATTCTCTTTCCGATGATATAAAACTTCTTCTGATTGGTCAAAAATCCAGTGATCATTTTTTCTTCAAACTGTTCTCCCAATCACAAAAGGAGTACCGATGACATCATTTAAAGAGAGAGAGGGAGAGAGGATTTCTGTGCAGAGCGTGTGTATGACTTGTATACATGCGTTGTTTTGTGTGTGAGCGCGCGAGTCTTCTAATTTAAAGAGAGAGAGCGAGAGAGAGGATTTAAAGAGAGAGGGGGAGAGAGGATTTCTGTTCAGAGCATTTACGCACGGTGGAACACGATCCGCACACAAAATATGCGGTTTTATTTTTTGCTCATTTTGGCCCGAAAGTTTTCATTATGCAACATTTTGCAAAGGGTTGTATAATTCATAAACAAAGCAATTAATTTCCACCACTTACGGAACCACTGCTATTTCCTGGTTCCATACGGGCCAACCATTTGCGAGTGCGCCAATGCTATTCACGCGCACGTTTGTAAACAATAGATTCCTGGGCGATTCGTTCGCTCTGCACACGTTGCAATTCACCGCACACATAGCAGTCTGCGTAATTCAGAGCGCATGAACGCATGCTTTAGAATGGTGATCCTTTTCCAATTAGTTTTCTTTTCTTTCTGGAAACATATTTTTGTGAACTTGTTGATGGAATGGAATACTAAAGATGTTACCTTTCTTTAATAAGAATATTATTTTCGGGTGGTGGTACCCTTTAACATAGTATTGTACTTGTAGTAATATTGTACCATTTTATACGTATATTTTTCTTGCATTTCTCGTGATTTTACCCTGTTAATTTGTACTATACCATCACCATGCCTTCGCTACATCTACTACCCTCCGACAGACCGACTTCCTCCCGACCCGTTTTACTGGTGACCGACTCAATAGGGATGACTCGACAGCCCACTTGTTGACCTTTGACGTCTACCTCGATGCACACGACATCGATACAACTGACTCTGACCAATTCCCGACGATACTCAAAACGTTCCGCCGCACCTTACAGGGACAGGCCCGACTTTGGATAGACGGACTGATATTTCAGTCATATAACGACTTGAAGGACGCATTTATTAGGAGATTTAGCCCTGCCAAATCTTCATACAGTCATGTCCGCGACTTTACCACCATGACAATGACCGACGGAGAGAGCGCAGAAGCGTATCTCCAACGATTCCGACTCACCGCGACATACATCGACTACGGGGAAATCCAGATACGAGACAGAATTTTGGACTCCTTACCGGACGATTGCCGTGCCACTATTTTGATGTCGACATCGGCATCCACAATGACAAGCGACGACATTGCTGCTAAAGCGCAGCTTTACTTAGACCTAAAGACGAACCCTACAGGCAGGCAGAAATTGACCTCCTCAGGGAACAGATTAATTCCCTGAAGGTAACCGACCCACCCATTACTGACCGTGGACGATCTCCACACCGACGACCACCCACACCACGACGCACAAGCCGTAGTGCAAGTGGCAGGCCGACTTTCCAACCACGACCACGACCAACGTGACCATTACCAGCCCCACCGACAGGACCGAAGTTATGATCGACGTCGTGACTTCAGTTCGGACCGACGCGGTAGAAGTCCTTACCGCAATGACTCAAATAGACAGGACCGACGACCACGATCACGACCACGACAACCAATCGTGTGTGACAATTGTCACATTCCCGGACACGTTTGGCGGGTATGTCGACACCAAATTAGGGACGCTGAACAACAGCACTACGACCCTAATTACCACCACCAACAACAACAACAACAACAACAACAACGACCCCATCACTACAACAATTACCGACACCCACAACACAACAACAACAACAACAACAACAACAACGACAATACTACCAACGAAAGACGAACTATGGCACACAGCCTCAGGCTCAGGATTTCTAAGACGGGATGGCGTCAGTATAGCGCTCATTGTCACACCTCCCATATTGAATCTGAGAGGCCCCGAACCAATGACTTAACATCTACATAGGCTACTTAGGGACAGGTGACTTCGACCTACAACTGACTGAACGTAATTTCGTGAAAGGACGCCTGCCAAATGGCAAGAAGGTCTTTATTTTGTTCGATAGTGGTGCAACTAAAACTATTGTTTCTGAGAATTACGTTAAGTCATCCTCCTACCTTTCTAGCCTACCTCGGCTGAAAGTCACACCCGTCAGGTTCAAATTAGGTAACGGTGAATCCCTTTTGGCCAACTCTGCTATCAAAATGCACGTTGTGATACAGAGTCATAAATTCGAAATCTCTGCTCTAGTAGTTGGAAATCTTGTGGGAGTCGATATGATTTTTGGTACCAATACACTTTCCGATTTGAATGGTACCCTAAGCTTCAGAGACAATAGGTTTAGGATTAAATCATCGAAGGTTTCATTTGCCCCCACTACCAAAGTGACCATTGATCCAGGTGACTCTAGATGTGTGACTTTAAACGGTAGGACCCCGCCCCACTTGCGTAACTCTGACGGTGTACTGACTGCAAATGCATACTTAGCACGACATTGCCCATCTACCATGATTGTGAAATTGGCTAAAGGACGAACCCAAATTCTCATGACTAACTCCACGGGCAAGCCAATCCACTTGACAAAAGGTAGACCTATTGCATTTATTGAAACTGGTAATCTCATTAATGTGACCCATGACTTGCCAATAGATAACATACACTTGACTTTGAACTCGCCTGACAATTCGAGTATGTCTCACACTAAACTGAACAAGCCCCATGACAATATAACTAGGCTTGACAACTTACGTAAGTACCCACATCTTGACCCTAGTGACCCCATTGTTGACATGACAGAAGACCAGATAATACGTGAACATATTGACTTGGATGGTAGTATTTTGTCTCTCGATGAAAAATATGAAATTGCTTGTGTTTTGATGGAGAATAGGGACGCCTTCTCTCTATATGGTGAATTATTTAGTTGACCTAACTTCGAAGTAGATATTGAATTGACTGAGGATGATCAATTTTTTATACGACATTACTTTGCTACCGAGACGGACAAGGTAAAGATAGAACACGAGCTGACAAAACTTGTTAAATTAGGGATCTTAGAAGTAGGACACCAATCGTACACCTCACCGGTCCTCCTTCTTTTCAAAAAGAACACGAAGAAAATAATAATAATAATAATAATAACTTCATTTATATAGCGCCTTTTGCCAAAAAATGATACAAAGCGCATAAAAAAAAAAACACAAAGAATAAACAGATACATAATTACAAATACAAACCTACAAATTATACAAACAATAACTTAACACAATTCAATAGAGGGCAACCAACTAAATATGTGTGTCTAAAAGGTTCTAAAGACATACTTCAATATTAACTTATTACTTAGGATACAGGTGGGTTTTTAGTTGATATTTAAAAGTACTGAGGGTGTTAACTGATCGAACTAGGTTGGGGAGGCGATTCCAGCATTTAGGTCCAGTGACTGCAAAAGCCTTAGATCCAATGTTTGTACGAGTACGTGGGGTATTTAATACAATGGCAGAAGTAGATCTTAAGTTGTACAAGGACTGACGGATGTGAAGTAGATTACAAAGGTAAGATGGGGCTTGCTTTGATAAGCATTTATATGTAAGTACAGCATTCTTGTATTCAATTCGCCGAGGTACCGGAAGCCAATGCAGGGACTGGATGAGAGGTGATGTATGTGTAGATTTAGGTTTCTTGTAGATAAGACGGGCGGCTTGATTCTGAAGGAGCTGTATGGTGTGCAAGTTCTTTGTTGAAGTCCCATAAAGAAGGCTATTGCAATAGTCCAACCTCGAAAGAACAAGTGCCCGAACTGCTGCATGTGTGGAACTTTCATCGAGATACTTTCGGATCAATGTCAGGTTTCGTAGATGGAATTTCACAGTTCTAGAGATGTTGGCCACCTGCGCATCGTGAAGAAGACGATTGTCGAAGATGACACCGAGGATCCGAAGAGACTCTGAGGGTTCCAGAACAACATCACCAAGGGTCAGCTTGACATCTGTGAGTTTTCGATGATGTGCTTGCGATGCCACTACAAGGAATTCAGTTTTACCTTGGTTGAGTTTGAGTTTGTTTATAGTCATCCAGATTTGAACATCTTTGATGACATCGGTCAGCTTGGAGAGTGCGCCTTGGATGGAATCCTTGGAACCTGGATCACATGTAACATATAGCTGTATGTCGTCGGCGTACATGTGATAGTTGACATCATGTTTGTGAAAGATTTCAATAATTGGTTGCAGGTACAGAGTGAACAGCAGGGGCCCTACGACTGACCCCTGCGGGACCCCATACTCCAGTTTAACCTCCGGAGAGTTTGCGTCATTGATTGCAACGGAACATGTCCTGTTCTGGAGATAGGAGAAAAACCACTCCAAGGCTTGTCCGCATAAACCAAAGTGATTGCGAAGTCTACCAATGAGAATGGCATGGTCAAGCGTATCGAACGCTGCGGATAGATCAAGAGATAAGAGGAATGTAGCCTTCTTTTTGTCTAGGGCACGTGAAATGTCATTCTGCAGGGATAGTAGAGCTGTTTCAGTGCTGTGATTCTTCTTATATGCAGACTGTCTGGGATTATCAAGGTGGTGCCGATCAATGTATTCCTGCAATTGATGAGCCACAACTTTCTCCAAGACCTTCGCTAGGAAGCGAATATTGGAGATCGGCCTGTAGTTACAAAGGTTGTCTTTGTTCAATGACTGTTTCTTGAGAACAGGTGTGACTGTTGCTTGTCCAAGACAGGAAGGGAACACACCCGTTTCTAGTGAAGAATTGATAGTGTCTAGGATGATGGGCATGAGTACATGAATGTGTTTCTTCACGAGCCACGTTGGTAGAGGATCGAGGGAACAGGTTTTATCAGGTAGTTTGCTGATGATGTCTTCAACGTTGCTGTATGTAACAAGACTGAATGATGACAGTTTGGTGATTGGTTCGATATGAACATGTCTAAGAACAGATGCATCGACATTGAGATCATCAATGCACTTCCGGATATTTCTTACTTTATCGGTGAAGAAGGAACAGAAGGCTGAGGCAAGTTCCACAGATGATTCAGCATCGGGCAACACACGTTTATTCTTGTTCAAAAGTTCATTAACTGCTTTGAACATGTTTCTTGGTGACGAATGCTCAAAGATGTCTTGATAGTAGTCCTGCTTAGCACCAGAAACAGCCGACGCTACTGCAGATTTTGCTTCTTCATAGGGTAGCGGATCGCTTGCAGGGTTTAGTCTGAGGGCTTTCCGCCATTTTCTCTCCTCTCTCCTCTTTTCACGTCTTGCAGCGTCGACGTCATCGTTGTACCATTTGGGGCGATGGCGAGTTTCAGTTTTCTTTGAGCACATTGGAGCATGCTCTTCGAGGGCTATCTTGATGTTGTTATCAGCGTCAGATATAAAACCGTTCAAGTCATCGGTCATGTGAAGACTTCGCAACTTCGAGGAGAGATCAGTGGAGAAACTGTGATGATCAAAGTTTCGGAACTTGCGGAAACTAATGGGCTTCGTTGGAAGAGTTTGCTTTTTAGATTGAATTCTGCAACTGATGGCGTAGTGGTCAGACAGAAGGCTTGGATCAATCTGCACAGAGCAAAGTAGATTGTCATCCTCCCTGGCAATGACGACATCAAGAATGTGGCCACCTCTGTGAGTTGGTGATGTGACATGCTGAATCAGTCCTGATGCGCTGAGCAAGTTCTTGATACGTGCAACGTCATAGCGACTAGGGCAATCAAAGTGTATGTTTAGATCTCCAAGAATTAACAATTTTCCAGGGATCTCGTTCAGTTCATCCAGAAGAAGTTCAAATTCCTCCAGGAATTTAGCCGTTGTAAGGCCGTTCTGACTAGATGGTGGGGGCCTGTAGGTCACAAGCAAATTTGTTGACCGTTGACGATCGGTGATGATACAATATTCAATTGTTTCATAGGTACGGGAATCTCGTGGAACGTTGATGAAACTGTAGCCTGGGGGAGTTGCCGCACCAATGATGACATCGTCGTCAACTGTGAGCCATGTTTCTGTGATAAGCATGATGTCAATATCATTGCTTATAACATAGTCCGCAAGAGATAATGTTTTATTTCGTATTGATCGTGCATTCCAACAGCAAACATGAATCATGGAAGAGAGTTCCACATTCGCATCGAGTACAGTCATGGTAGTATTCGTTGGCGGCTTCACGGTGGCTCGATGTTGATGTAGCCTGCGTCCCGCACGGCTTCCTCGATATTTAAGGATGCCATTTTCCTTGAGTATTGCCAGCACACTAGAAGAAGGTGCATGTTTTGCACATTGTGTACGGCGAAGTTCAAACAGCTTGGCTCTTGAATAGTGCAGCAAGGAATTGTCTCCCATAGTTATTGACCAGTGAAGCACAATCAGGTCCTCCTGTACAATAGGAAAGTCACTGAAGAGTCCTTTGTGATAAGGATTAGCCCCGGTCAGGCTGAATGGAGCAGTGCATTGTATAGGCCTCAACCAGCATGAAGCTAGGAAGCCATGCACTGGGACTAGTGCAAGTAGAAATGTACAAAGTTGAATCCAAAACATGTCCAAAATAGTCCCTTTATGTGAGTTAGAAAGGCCAGGAACTGTCCAGTAGATGGACTAGTAGTTGATATAACTACTGGTAGCAAAACGAAGACAGGGTTCAACAAATATAACATAAAATGACACAAAGTTCAGGAGAGCACTCCTAAGCGTGGCAGCCATGTAAAGCGCCATGTTTGACACAAAAAAAAAAGAAAAGAGAGTTGTTACCGATTTTCGATTTCTTAAAGTAGAATTTCTTTGTTTTTTAATCTAGATTCAGCTCATATTTCTATATTTCATACATAATCCATAACACGAATATTACAAATAAGTGTTTCGAAACATTGTTATTGACGAGTTATCATCAATACATTAGTGGTAATTTGTAAGCCAGTATTGTGGCTTCAAAAGTCCCGCCAAAACCAGCTGAATACTATGACGTCATTCATTGAGTAAGCCATCCTTAACAGACGATGTCCGATATATAACAAACACATTTGATAGTGCCTTTTTAACATGACTCTGTTCAATCATCCTTGTTTATTTAGGAGAATATTTGTCTTTATTTGCTCCTCTGCCTCACTCTTAAAAGCACTTTGTTGTTCTTTGACACACAATTTTCCCGTAAAGCATGCTAAATAACGTTATTTTAATCTATCACATCGCCCATAAGTATAACACACAGAACTGCACATTCAGCGACACCCGCATCAAAATACAGCTGTTGAACAATGGGCCAATAGATCGTGCCCAGACTTTGGCGGGTCTTTCAAGCAGATAAAGTAGGACGGTGTGTGACTTACTTCTTTGAATTTGTCTTTATTTCCGTAAATGTCTCCGAGTGAATGATTATTGTGTATAAGTCGAGGTGAACCTTATTTACAAAATGCAATTAAATAAATGCGCTTTCGTGACATGAATACACGTTTAGCAGACAAAATAAGTGCACTAATGGTTGTGTAGATTCGCAATGAGACATCGTCTGCTAATGTTAGACTTACTCAATGAGTGACGTCATTAAAACATTGGCGTTTTTTAGCGCAAAGAGCGCTTGTTTTCGATTCGTGTGATGGGGTTTTGTTTTGTTGTTGTAATAAGATATCGTGTTGGTATGGGAAACAAAAAAATATTCATTTTAATTTGTTAATCCCTAGCCCGCTTGTGATGCATTATTCTCATATTTTGTGATTTTCAATGAAATTCTACTTTAACTCTAGGATTAAACGAATAAACCACCCCTTCCCCCTACTTTCGGAAACACTCAAACGAATTGGCAATGCTAACACAAAAGTTCTCAGTGTTATTGATTTGAAATCAGCCTTTCATTGTATCCCCCTCTCAAAATCGGCTCTAAAATACACAGGCATTGCCTCATACCATGGCGGGAAACATTATTTCTACAAACGCTTAGCACAAGGCCTGAACGTTTCCCCCGCCATTTTTCAGGCGAAGATTGATGATATTTTAGGATCGATCCCCAATTCTAGACAATTTTGCATAGCTCACCATGACGACATTATACTATTTAGCCATGACAAGATCTCCCATAAAGCCCACTTGATAGATGTATTGCAGGCCCTCTCTGACAATGGACTTAAAGTCAGCCCCAAAAAGTGCAAGCTATTTCGCACTGATGTTGATTATATTGGCCACCGCATCACTATCAACAAGGCAGGAGAGGCATGTTTTGAACCCCTTCGTGACAGGTGTGCTGCAATTCATAGCATGCCCAGGCCCAAGACCCCCAGACAGGTTAGGAGATTCGTGGGAGCAGTTAATTATGTTGCTGGATTTTTCCCCAACATACAATCTGTTCTGAAACCACTACACCTACTGACCAGAAAGAAAAACAAGGACTTATGACCAATCCCCCAATTCTACACATGCCCCAAAGTACAGGACGATTTTCCCTATATGCTTGTTTGTTACCAGCAGTGTCGATATGTGCCGATTGTGGCCTGTCCTCACCCACAGCTCTGAGATGTGAGATCAGTGTGACGTACTTATGACATCAGTGTAATTGGCATGAATAACTACTCTGTCGACTCTATGAATTACTCTGTAAGTTGTAGAATGTATAAAGTAAGACCCTTGTAACAGCCTCTTCATGCCTTTTGTGTAGATCCAAGCCGACAGGAACCTCCATAGCAGACCCCATTGTGAGAACAGCACTATTTTCTTTCTATCCACAACCAATATATACTCCGCAGAAAAAGAAACAGGACACTTATTTATTAGTTGAAAAATTTACTAGAAGTAGTTAATGTACAATAAAGTGTGACGCGTGTTACCGTGGAAATTGCCATATATTGACGATACAATACGTTTTGACCCTAATAAGGGCCCCCCCCCCCCCCCCCCCATCCGTGATTTGTTGCATTGCTCCAACACGCGGTAAGCTGACGTGCCGCTGCTGTATAGTCACTTTTTTTGGTCTTTTCTTTTTTCTTTCTTTTTTTTTGGGGGGCGCATATTTTAAAACAAATATTTTGAGGATCAGACCTACCGTTGCGAAGTTACGTAACCTTTTGTAAATGCATGTAAGCCAGAACATCGCTCAATTTCGTGATATGTGTACAAAACATTATGGAAATATAAGTTTTCATAAAAAAGGGTATATCATTGGTTATTTGGTCTTGTTTACATTTTATATGTTTGTTTTGGGGTCAAAATAGTTAAATTATAGTTATAAATAAAATAAACAACACAACAATACAATGCATAATAAAACAAAAATACATTAGAAATTATAATAACAATATAAAACATAAGGAAGAACATGGGTCTTCAAAATGTTTTTTGTATCATTATTCCAAATGCTCTTAAGTACTGAAAACCTTTTGTATAATTATAAAGATCGTATGATTTCTGGGTAAAAAGATGAATTTTATGGACTTACTTGCATAAATTACCCGAAATATGTCACCTTACACCACAAAACGACCAATAAGTCGGGGAAAATTATTGTGCTGATTTTCACATGACATTACAGTAAAATTCATTACCTTTAAAATTGTCTATAATTTGTCATATGCAGACAAGGCAAAGCATCTGAAAATGAGCGCCAAAGATTCGGAAAATGGCTGAAGCAGTTTTAAATCAAGGGAGAAATGGGCCACTTTAAAGATTTGCGCCCATTGAAGTGCTGTAATCTGTTAACTTTTATTTGATCAAAAAACATATTTAAACTTAATTTAGAAAGATCAAAATTTCACAGAAGGTAGATAAAGATACCTTCATTCAGTAAATACAAAAACCCGCAATCTAATATTTTAAACCAAATTTTACTATTTCAGCTAATAACCGAGAAACTATATCAGCGACATAATGGTCATTTTGTGGTGTAAGGTCACATATGCAAATTAATGAATTTTACACAAAAATTAAAATTAATTACCATTGTATTCAATACACTTCACTTCATGTGTGTACATTTTCACGGCGATCGGCCCCTCCGCGGCCGAGATCTTAAGGGGGGAGGGGGGGGGGGGGCATAATGCCCCCCCCCCCCCCCCCCACCCCGGCCGTAGGAAGATCTCCAAAAGGCCGGCCTTTGTAGGGTTATTGTTTTCACAATGTGTTAGTATCAATATAAAAACCAAGGTTTGTTATCAATATAACAGTTCTGTTTACATTCGATTAATGGACAACAATTATCGTATAAACGTGATATAATATTCACAAAATTATGAAATCTCTTATTAAAATCACCAGACTACTTTGCTTAGTGACAAATAACTCGACTCCGATTCTCATTATATCCGCCATTCGACTCACAGGAAAAAGCGGGTCATTTGATTTGTATTGAGTCAAGTGATTCGGTAATTGAGTAGGTCAACAGACATGGTGAATACAAAATTAAAATATGTTACTACGCGGACAAACTGAGCACTAACCTAAATGAGTCAACATACACAGCTCTTTGTATGTGTGGTAAGCAATCGTGTAATAACATTCACCAAGCCGATGAAGATCTTAATCTAAAAGTATATTTTGAGAGTTGATGACTATATCAACGTGACATATTTTTTAATGAGTTAACAACATTTACACACTTTGTCCCGTTTGTCATTGATCACAATAAACGGGAATTTAAATCTATGACGACACATAGATTTTAACTGAAAAGAAAAGGACATATATTTTAAAAGCTTTTACCTCACTACAAGAACAGCACACATGATCCTTTGTGGCGTTGAGAGTTTACTGTCTACTGTATATGCGTCGCCATTGTCGTCCCATGTAACTTGTTTGCCATACGGGCTTTTCCCATCTGAATTAAATAGAACACGAGAAACAATATTTAGAAAAAGATTGAAACAACAATATTTGGAATCGTTATCAAATGAGGTTTGAAGGATTTTACTCCATGCTATAGTCACTCCGATTTTGTTTTCGATTTGTTGGGGTCACTCTATGTTCAGCGAGCGCGAAATGGTAAACATGAAAAAGTCACTTTACGCGAAGATACAAACTAACTCTTTAAACGGCTCTAGTTCGGGCATTTGAATGCACAACAAAATACAACATGCACAACCTGGTATAAAGACATTTAAATTATCAGCTTTCTAAAATCTTTCTTTTACATGAATTTGATAAAAAACAAATACGTCAAATGGAATATACAATTCATCTCCTCTATATTGTCCAATCTTGCGTACACACAATTTATGAAATGTGTCGCCCAGCTTTGCGCATGGTTCACTTCTTTCTCTCTAGTTGAAATAATATTGAAGATAAAACGGAAGGACATACCGGTAAATACAAATATACAAAACTAATTCCATTGACAACAATTTCATGTGTATTTTATAAAAACAACCTTCGTAATTGTTGACGTTAAGTAAACTTTATATTTTCATCAAGTTTTGGCTTGTTTGCCCATATTGTTTACACAAAACATGCAGTCGTCTTTTTCGAAAAAAAAACTATACGATGCGAATGCGAGTGGAAAAAATACTGTGAACTGGTTTGCCTGTGTTTGTATTCGAATATCCTGAAAGTAGACTTGTGTATTACCATGATCAAATTGTAATAAAACAATAATCACGCAACTAGAGTCAGAGAAACTTGATACACATGTAGCCAAGGGTTCAACCTTTGTATTCAGGTAAATAATATTGTACTTACAAGATGAATACATGTATGTTTATGCAATTTATATAGCCCATGCTCGAAACCGAGACATCTCGGTTCCCGTATATGAGTATAGGCGCATCGGGGACCGTAGAGAACGTGTTAGAGTTACCTTTTAAAGCAATAATTAATCTGTGTATCTACAAAACAGAAATGGTTCCTCCAATTTGTATTGAATTTGAGTAAATACTGTTCAAATTGTTTGAATTTTAGTTTAATATGTCATATTAACGGCAAATGAGCTAGACAGGTCAACATTTTGCAACATTGTTATTTGTTATTTAAGCGCTTATAGAGGCTCTTTCCAATTTGCGCTATATAAATGTATATTATTATTATTATCATGTGACATAGATACAAGTAGCAAAATAACGGGATACATAGCAGGGGTCGGTGGATTGCAAGAGGTTGATCACAAACAATTGCCATGTTTATTTTTGGATAACAATAGATGTTGCTGCTTCACTCCCAACTAAGAGAAACGCAATTTTGATGCTAAACATTTTGATTTGGGATAATTTTATTTGGACTATTCAAGAAAAGTAGAATTAAACATTTCCAATCCAAGCCGGAAAATATTCACCTCCGGCCCTAAACATGTATGTTATAAGACTCCATGGATCATGTTAAGATAAAACAAATCTACATTATGATGAAAACAAAAATCAATACCCTATTGGGCCCCTTACCAGTGGCGGATCTACGGGGAGGGGGGGGGGGGGGGGTTTAGGGGGTTTAACCCCCCCCCCCCCCCCTTGGAAAATGTATCAGTGAAAAAAAAATCGCTTCCGGGGGTTCAAAATAGCCAAAAAAATTCGCCTTAAAGTGACAAAAAATCACTTACGGGGGTTCAAAATAGCAAAAAAAAATCGCCGCTTCGCGGCAAGTGGACGAAAGTGACAAAAAATCGCTTCCGGGGGTTCAAAATAGCAAAAGAAATTCGCCGCTTCGCGGCAAGTAGACGAAAGTGACAAAAAATTGCTTCCGGGGGTTCAAAATAGCAAAAAAAATTCGCCGCTTCGCGGCAAGTGGACGAAAGTGACAAAAAATCACTTACGGGGGTTCGAAATAGCAAAACAAAATCGCCGCTTCGCGGCAAGTGGACGATGCTTCGCATCGTCATTGGGTCAAACCCCCCCCCCCCCCCCTTAGCAAAAAGCTAGATCCGCCCCTGCCTTACATTTTGTGTCCTACTAAATTAATGCGGTTGCATTGGTGTAGGTTTGAAAAGGTGACTGCTACCAAGTGAACGTTTAGTGATGGCATAAGCAGAGTGATGGAATGATATTTTGAGGGAGAATTCCGTCACTGACAGTGCTGGCTAGTTCTGATAACTATTTGGGCCTCAGAGTCGGAGGGACGAACACAAGAGCGGAGTTGAATATCACACAACGGGCCGAGCAATGACAACCCAGCGATTCAGCAACGGATTTAGTTCAACCAAACCAAACTTGCACGAGCGACGGGGCGAGCAGCGAGCAAAGTTCACATCCAATCGACGACAGTCCATCCAATCCAGCAGTCGGCGATTTTGGCATTTTGTATGGTGGCATTATAGGGACAGTTTGGCCAAATTATACACATTTGGCCAAAATTTGGCCAAATTTTGGAATTTTTTTTTTTTATTTGGCCAAAATTTTGGCAATTTTTGTTCCAAAAGTCATACCTATTTTCAGTTGAATTACTGAATTACACAGTTTTAATAACGTAGCCTGCTTCTTATAAAGGTTACCTCTTTATAGCGTCCACACTTCTTGTCTGCATTGGATGATCACTATACACAGGTTTGACTGTCTATAAAGGTCACCTTGTTATAGCGGCCAATTTTCTTGTTTCCGTATGGTGGTCATTATACACAGGTATGACTGTGTATAATATAAACGATATTTTGGGCCCTGTCTATAAAGGTCACCTGGTTATAGAGGCCACATTTTTATTTTCCCCTTCGGTAGTGACCATACAAAGGTTTTACGTACTGTATGTTATTTAATGAACTGGTCTATAGAGGTCAAATGTTTATGGCGGCCAATTTTCTTGTTTCCCTGTGGTGGTCATTATACACAGGTTTGACTGTAAACGATATTTTGGGACCTCTCTGTACAATGGTCATAATTATGTTTAAGCGGCCAATTTTTCGTTTCTCTTTAGTGGTCATTGGTTTGACTGTTGAACGATATTTTGGGACCTGTCTATAAAGGTAACCTGATTATAGCGGCCAATTTTCTTGTTAACCTATGGTAGTCATTATATTACACAGGTATTACTGTAAAATTATATGTTGGGACCTGTCTATAAAGGTCACCTGGTTATAGCGGCCAATTTTCTTTTTTCAACCCGGGAGTTGACTGTAAACTATATTTTGGGATCTGTCTATAAAGGTCACCTGATAATAATGGCTAATATTTGTTTTCTCTTTGGCGGTCATACACAGGTTTCGTTTATGAAACCGCCGTGGCTAATATCCATAGAGCTATACAGCCCCATGCTATGGGTTTTGTTTTGATACGGCATGCACATCTTGACTGCACCGAGCCATGCGAGTCATGTGGCCGGGACACGCGTATAGCTCGCCGCCGTTCAATTCACCCGTTAGCTCTCATATCGCCCTTCTGCGAGCTCCCCTCAGCGTAGAGAAAGAGAAAACAAATATTAGCCACTATTATCAGGTGACCTTTATAGAAAGGTCCCAAAATATAGTTTACAGTCAAACCTGGGTATTTTGGCCACTAAAGGGAAACAAGAAAATTGGCCGCTATAACCAGGTAACCTTTATAGACAGGTCCCACAATATCGTTTACAGTCATACCTGTGTATAATGACCGCCACAAGAAAATTGGCCGCTATTACCAGGTGACCTTTATAGACAGGTCCCACAATATCGTTTACAGTCATACCTGTGTATAATGACCACCATACGGAAACAAGAAAATTGGCCGCTATAACCAGGTGACCTTTATAGACAGGTCCCAAAATATCGTTTACATTCATACCTGTGTATAATGACCACCATAGGTTATCAAGAAAATTGGCCGCTATAATCAGGTTACCTTAAATTTATAGACAGGTCCCAAATTATCGTTCAACAGTAAAACCTGGATATAATGACCACTAAAGACAAAAGAAAATTGGCCTCTTTAATCATGTGACCATTATAGACAGGTTCCGAAAATATCGTTTACGGTTAAACCTACGTGTATAATGACTAAGGAAATCAAGAATAGTGGCCGCCATAAACAGGAGACCTTTATAGACTAGTTCATTAAATAACATACAGTAAAACCTTTGTATGGTCACCACCCAAGGGAAAATAAAAATGTGGCCGCTTTACCAAAGAGGGCGCTGCACCGCGGCGACCACGGACATTTTACTTGCACCCCGTTTTATTCCGTTTTTTCCTTCTTTTGCCGGCAAGTTTATGTTTGTAGTGTATATTTTTCCACTGTGCACATATTGAACACTTCTAATTCACCATGGATAAGTCTAGTTTCCTGACTTTGTGCGGAAAACTCATAATTGTGACAATCGAGAGCTAGCCCGGTACAAAACGCATTACCACACATCGGGACGCTATTACCGGTCAGCCGCATAACCTATGACCGGGATACACTTCTCGCGCTCGCCGGATCCGACGAGGTGCGAAGCTCTAAGCCGGACTATGACATTCCAGCGGAAGCGAAACGCCGGAAGCGGGGAAAGAAGGGAGGAGTCAGAGTTCGCCTTAGGAAACGGAGTTTCCGGCCACCTTTGCCGTCAATTGTAACAGGTAACTGTCGCTCCTTACGGAATAAACTAGATGACTGATTAAAGGCATGTTTGCAATACCGATATGAGTACCGTGAAAGCTGTTTGTTATGCTTCACTGAAACTTGGTTCTCATCCAAAGATACTACAGCTGATACTGACATGGATGGTTTTGTGTGTGTTAGGGGAGATCGTACAGAAGCGTCTGGGAAGCTTATAGGAGGAGGAGGAGTATGTGCATATGTCAACGAGAGATGGTGTAATGAAAGCAACATTAAAATTAAAGAAAGCTACTGCTCTGAGAATATTGAACTTTTGTGTTTTGCATCAAGACCACATTACCTTCCACGAGAATTCTCAAACATCTACATGTATATTACAGTGGTCTACATTCAACCAACTGCCAATGTCGATATAGCTGCATCTGAGATACAAAATATCTCTTCACGGATCGCAACTTCATCCCCAGATGCGGTGCAGATTGTTTTAGGCGATTTCAATAGCTGTGACCTACGCCGTGTCATGCCTCACATGTATCAGTATGTGAATATTCCTACTAGAGGCACTCGTACATTGGATAAATGCTATGGTAATGTCAAAGATGGCTACAAAGCACTTGCTAAACCACCGCTAGGAAACTCTGATCATAACATTATTCAACTGATTCCACAATACAGGCAGAAGCTAAGACGTCACAAGCCAACGACAAAGAAGGTGAAGGTCTGGACAAAGGATACCACAGAGACACTTGAAGCATGCTTTGATTGTACAGATTGGGAAGTTCTCCTGGATTCATCATCATCCCTGGACGAGGCAGGAGAAGTGGTAACAAGTTACATTAAATTCTGCGAGGATATGCTTGTATCGGAAAAAACTTTCAAGCAATATCCAAACAATAAACCCTGGATTGATAACGTTGTAGACAATTCATCAACCAGAAACTGAGGCTTTTCATAATAGTGATAGGGATGCCATGAAGAACATCGAGAAAGACTTTAAGAGACATATTGTTGAAAGGAAAAGGGAGTTTGGGAGAAAGATAGAAAGTAAATTTCAAGAAGGGAACCCCAGGGAAGCGTGGAAAGGACTGAAATTGATGACTGGGTTTGGAGATCAGAAAAAATAATGTAACATCATTGGGAATGATGTTTTTGAATTTCATTTTTTATTTTCATTTTTTAATTTGTTCAAAACCTCAATGAGTTCTATTGTAGATTTGACAAGAATGATCAAGCTTTCTTAGATTTTTTTTATACTGCCAACATGAAATACAAGAGAACAGAGTAAATAGTGACAGAATACTGATAGATGCAGGAAGGGTTAAGAAGGTTATGGAATCCATTAAAATTAATAAAACAGTAGGACCTGATGGTCTGTCTGGTAAACTTCTTAAGACATGTTCAGAACAATTGTTTCAGGTTTTCTGTAGGTTGTTTCAGTGGTCCATGGACACTTCTCATATACCCGATATTTGGAAATGTGCAACGGTCATACCAATTCCAAAGGCTCCTAAACCTGTCACATTAAATGATTATAGACCAGTAGCTCTAACTCCTATCATAACGAAGTGTTTTGAAAAACTGGTGAAAGTGATTTTGGTTGAACAACAAAAGTATACCAAGACCCACTTCGGTTTGCATACAGGAGCGGGAGAGGTGTTGATGATGCACTCACGTATTTGTTACATATAATCATTAAGCATTTGGAACAGACTAAGTCATATGTTAGAGTATTGTACATTGATTTTTCTTCTGCTTTCAATACTATTGTACCAGAGGTTTTGATTGAGAAGCTACACCATGTCATGAAGGTTAATCCATATCTGTCCCTGTGGATGGGTGACTTCATGTCAAATAGGTCACAAAGAGTTCGTTTGGGGGAAGTATTCTCGGATAGTAAAACACTGAATGTAGGCGCACCACAGGGTTGTGTGCTGTCTCCCATTTTGTTCACTCTGCTAACTAGTGATAGTCCAGTAAGCCCATCTTGCCACACTGTGAAATATGCAGATGATACATGTATTGTAGGATTGATAAGTGACAATGAAGAAACAATGTATAGGGAATGTGTTGATAATTTTGTGGAATGGTGTCAACAAACATCATTGATTTTGAACGCTAGGAAAACTAAAGAGATGATATTTGATGTTCGTATTGTAGGGAGAGAAGATCGTGACAGCATTTCAATTGGGGGAGAAGTTATTGATCAGGTGCCGGAATATAAATACCTTGGGACAGTTATAGATGATAGATTGAATTGGGATGGAAACACGAGTAAACTTCAGTCAAAAGGAAATCAGCGAATGTATTTTCTTAGGAAACTGAAGTCCTTCAATGTGAGAAGTCAAACACGTGCTCTTTTCTATCAGAGTGTTATACAGTCTGTCATATGTTTTTCCTCGGTAGCATGGTTCTGTGGCATAACAGAAAAAAATAAGTCCAAACTGACAAGGGTTGTATCACAAGCTTCCAAAATTACTGGAATGTCCATGCAACAATTAGAGGACATTGTGCAATTGGCTGACTTTAAGCTTGATAGCATAATGGAAGATGAATCACATCCTCTTCATGAAGAGGTGACCATTAATACATCTGGTAGAATTAGACTTCCAAAAACGAGGACCGAGAGATACAGACGGTCATTTTTGATTTCAGCAAGTAGAGCTTTTAATAGTAAGTTTAAAAGATGATGTCATGTTTTCACTTAGTCAATGGAGCATATTGCATATGTCTTGGAAATATAGTCATTATGTAATTAACACACAACATGACAACATGTATGTATAGGATTATTTATATTATTTATTTTAACTTGTTTTAGTTAATCTCTCACGTATTTGTTACATAAAATCATTATGCATTTGGAACAGACTAAGACATATGTCAGAGTATTGTACATTGATTTTTCTTCTGCTTACAATACCATTGTACCAGAGGTTTTGATTGAGAAGCTACACCATGTCATGAAGGTTAATTTATATTTGCCCCTGTGGATGGGTGACTTCATGTCAATAGGTCACAAAGAGTTCGTTTGGGGGAAGTATTTTTGGATTGTAGAACACTGAATGTAGGCGCACCACAGGGTTGTGTACTGTCTCCCATTTGTTCACTTTGTTAATTAATTACCTTGCTAGTCTTCATGATTATGTTAAAGTGATACCTGTAAAGTGTCAGATATTGCACAAAATGACATTTGAGACTTCAATCCTATATCAATATCATTGTAAAATACAATTGAAAGATTTGTGAAAGTTTGAAAGAAAACGAATACTGTTTACCTAGTGAAAAAAACGAATATTGAGTTCATAATTTATCACCGAATACTGATGGTCTGCCATACTTTTGTCACAGTAATGAATGATCCGTTTGAGATATTCGCACCCGTGTATTTTTACACACTTAGTACATAATTCATGGAATTTGAACTCGCTCGGCTCAAAGTTCAATCTCCGGAATGTTCTCACGGGTGCTGCATGCGGACGTTCTCAGCTAAGACAATTGTAATTTTTTTCAATTGCGTTGATTAACGCTTTAGAAATAATGATTTTCAATGATAATTATCTTCATACTAAAGGGACATTTGAAAAAATCAACCCTATTTCATTCTTCTCTTACCATAAGCTAAACAACACGGTAGAAGAGAAACGAGGAAGCTCCAAGTAATTTTCGTGGATTTGGACACTTTACAGGTATGACTTTAAGATATGAAAATACGTTAATATACTGATTATATTATGTACTGATTTATCTTATTGTTTGTTATTGTTATTTTGTTTTGAGCAATGAATCTAAATAAATATTATTGAAAAAAAAAAAAAAAAGTTTTACTTGGCCATATGTAACTGTGTATACTTTTCGAGCATGGTGAAGTTATAACTATAACTTTGTACCGTAATGATGCAAGTTTTTGGTTAATATTTAAGTTAAGTTTGACCAATACTCAACTATCCCTTTAAAGTCGAGCGTTATACTTCAGGGAAATATTGCATATTGGGGACATCTACAAATACATCCTTAAATTATTGTCCTGAATGTAACCCCGGCTCCCTGTATACACGTTGTATGAGATCACTGTGAACCCCGCCCCTTTTTCTCTTGTGTGTACTGACCACGCTTTTTCGCACTCAGTTTGCAGGATTAAAATTTCAAAGGGCACCGCAGCGCGGCTTTATTGGAAAGGTTTCGCCCCTTCGAAACGCAAGCTGCATTTACTAACGCACACTCTCGAATCGATGAACATTTCGAACAATCCAGAGAGTGTCCTTTTGTTCACGCGAGCGTGGTCGCTATTGTATGCTCTGTGGGTCGTGCACTTGCATTTGATGTCATCTTTCCGAATTCCACTTAAATGTCAATTAAATATTTAAATATCTGTTCATAGCATGGATTATATTGAACGATTTTTGCAGGGATGGTGCAAATCAAACATGTTTACTGAAATGCAATTTTTCAAGAAATTTGGAAGAATGTTACTAAGTCAATCTATTCATGCAACAGGTCTCATATCGTCCGCTTGGTGAGCTTTTTTCACTTTCGAAACGGATGTAAACTTTCTTAGGCAATTTTCTCGGGATTTTATTTTCAGAGTATTCAAAATTGCTCAGTTATAACTCCGGGTTACAGAATCCTTATGTGACAAACTTTATATCATATTAAAGCTTAGATTCTGTCTGATCTTGCCTTGACGGGTCACATTTTACAAGTCATCAACTATGGAATAAGTGGCAAACTACGTTGCATTCTTTATTTCCTTTATTGTATGTGCGTGCGTATGGGGAAAACATCATTGATGTGCAACATTTTGGAAATAAACAATGTGACTTGTACTTAATATTGCAAACATTTAATGGCCTCAAGGATTTTTAACAATTAGTACACAAAACACATGCTTAAAACAGTACAATCTCAGTAATAAATGCGAATAGCAGCTATGTGTGACGAGTAATTTAGTTACATCATCAAATATAATCTAACGGGCTTTCATTTCACCCTTTCCACTATAAAATATGAATAAATAAGAAGGAGATATGTACGAAATGTGATAACAGTAAACATTGTTAAATACATAAATCCATTTATCTTACAGTATACATTATCTGTCATGCAAAAGATGTAAAATTATACATGTAAAGTGCTAAAACACTAAATGTAAGACCAATACCAAGTACAAATAAATAGAAACATTGGTAAAATTGTATCTTGAGTAATGAGTACCAATCATTTTGCAATTCGGGTGACCAGTAACAAGGACCATTATCATAACAAATAATCTGAACTTCAACCAGGCTTGTATAGTTCATCTGTTCTACTACATCATTTTAATGAATGATATTATGTACAAATGCGATTAAAACAATAGTAATTCATCTTATTGACTTTCTTTAAATCATAAAACGTCTCAATGGATCTGCCCTTAAAAAGGTAACGAAACTAAATATAAATAAGTTAAGTGATTGCAAATGACTAATATGCTTCGCCGGGAATATAACCGATATACCTCCTAATAGACCGGTGCTCAACCCATATACAATTTTGAAAGACATTTCATGAAAGAGTTGGTTTTCATTTTTTAAGGCGAGATGTTTAAATATAACAAGAAAAATAATTGTATAATTATAAACATTGACAACATACAATTCTTTAATCTTGTAAATCATCAGCTCAAACAAAGTTTTCCGCATACACGAATTATTTCGAAAACAATATATAATAATCCATTGTGAATAAACGATTACACTTCATCTAAAATATCTAGTATGTTTTTACAAATATTTACCTATTTGGTCGTTGAGTTCTGCAATTACTTTTGGAAGTTTCGTGTCGTCAACGCCCCGATTATCGACGACAACTATGGACGTACCGAGATTAATAGCTGTCCTATACATGGTGTGCTTTCCACCCATGTCCTGATCAGCGACCTGTAGCCAATGGGTTCGTCTGAAACTTCCATCGAAGGCGAACTTCAGGGAGTTTATAAATGAAGTTTTCCCACAGCCTGTCAACCCGAATAGCCCGATGCAAAGTTTTTCTGGAGGATACTTATAAGATGTGGGAAAGGATTTAACTGTTCCCGGCACGTATTTATGAAGGTCTGTCCGCAACAATTCAACTTTTTCTTGGAGATAATCCGCCATTTCCCCTGCTGATTAACTGGTGAAAACAGATCCTGGGTTCCACGATGGCGCAAAGTATTCGAACAGCTAATTGTGCTTGGATTATACAGTATTGTATTTCGAAAGGAAAAATCCTATGTGACCGTCGTGCTTCAAATAACTGATTTGGCATTTGTGCATAGATCACGATTGAGCGAGTAGCTTTATCCGATTCGCTTACATTTAAATACGTCGTGTGATGGCCAAATTAACATGTGTGTGGGGCGTGTGTGATCATTGGAATAAAGAGGGTTCGAACGCATGTTAGGAATTGTACGTACACTGTAACGCGCTTAGGTTTGCGCGTAAGCTCCGCCCCTGGCACCATAGGCATTTGAGTACCACACCGACCGCGGGACGAATCAAAATCGTCGTCACCTAGATGAGGGATGTTGGACGTGGACATAACGTGTGCAGGAGCCAAAGCACGATGTTTGTATAAACCAGTTCAAGTTTGAGATTTGCAATCGAATATCTTATCTTCTACAAGTTTGTAATACAAATACAATACGTACTACGTGGATCAAAATACTTCAAATTACAACTACACTAGGTGTAGTATTGTTCCTGGCATAGCCGCCCTTTGCTGATGTGCGTATTACATTGCATCGATTCTTACACTCAGTCTATGCAGTCATGGATCCTACGGTCGCATTTCTTTCTACGTCGGACGTGTCGTCAACGAATATATTAATAAATAATATCAACTGCATCACTAGCAAACTGCAATGTGTACCTTACAAACTAAAAACGGAACATTTGCATAACTTCTCAGAACCTACGGTATTTGATGCCGTCGTTGTAATGCACTCTCTTTTCGAAGAGCGGTTTTCGATTACTGACGTTGCAGATGCGAGGTACAACACATTATTACGAACACTGCTGCGAGATTACGGTAACGTATACAATCATTCGTAACTTATTTAAATCAAATACCTTAATCTAGATGGCCCGTTCCAGATATGTGTCGATCGTTTAGTAGCAAATATTACCTTTCCAGAATGTTCATTAACCCACCAAATGCATAGCCTGAACCCGTGGTTTGACATAATCGTGCACAAAATGAACAATCATGACCCAAGAAACAGTATCGCAACGTGCGTAAAATAATGGTAGCCTACATTCAGAAAAGGAGAGTCTGGTTACTGGCTATGTTCTTTTTAAAAACCTTCTGATCTATCCCTCTAAGTGTCTCATGAACCTTTACAAAGCCGAGGCACTGGTGACAGCTCGTCACTCTTTACCCCGAAGGTTCGTTATTCCGAAAGTTCGTTTCTCCGAAAATGAAATCGGGTTCGATATTCCGAAGGTTCGTTTCTCCGAACATGAAATCGGGTTCGATATTCCGAAGGTTTGTTAATTCAAAAAAGGAAAGGATTTCGTTTATACAAAAATGACTTTGTCAGAGGTAGTGGAATGTTTCAATATCCAAATTACTACAGTCAAACCTGCTTATGCGACCACCTGTCTATAACGTCCACCTGCTAATAACGACCGCTCTCTGGTCCCCCGTGAAAATCATGTGTTAAGCGACCTGCGTAATGCGACCACCTGCCTAAGGCGACCAGCGACCACCCGATTTGGTTCCCGACGCACGTTTAAACCTGTATATAGCGACCAAAATAGCGCTTGAGCGACCAAGGCACCAATACATTTACCTTTGTTCGCTCAAGGCTCCAATACTTAGCATGTCAATGCATAAAACAATTCATTAAAAAGGCCTAATCGACACCAAGTGCTTCAGACTCATAAACAAAGATTCTTTCCCTTCACTGCAGTACATAATGCTGATCCAGAAATGCCTCACACAAAGACACTTCATTCAACATCACAACCGAATTTGACATCTAACAATTATTCTAATAGCCTAGGCGGGGTGTTTCCCTATATGTTCAATAATAATCCGTGTTTTACGACCAAACGATGCATCTTGACTTCAGAATTCTATAGAAAATTCGTTAAGCGCTTAGAGGCTCTTTGCAATTTGCGCTATATAAATGTAAATTATTATTATTATCATGTGACATGGATACAAGTAGCAAAATAACGGGATACATAACAGAGGTTGGTGCATTGCAAGAGGGCATGTGGATCAAAAATGCCACGAACTGCAGCGATTCCGAGACAACGTCCACCAAGGAAGCTATGAATTGTGGCGATTTCGCGACTTCATCCACCATCGATGCTACAAACTACGGCGATTCCGCGACTTCATCTACCAAGGATGCCATGTACTGCAGCGATTCTGCGACTACGTCCACCAAGGATGCTACGACCTGCGGCGATTCTGCGACGTCATCCACTAAAGTTTGATGCTCTTATAATCAGGAGAGAAATAAAGCACGTCTACTACTTTCTGTGTTTAACTTGCAACTGAAATTTATTGAATGAAAACATACATGGTGCGACATGGCGGATAAATATAATGCATTCCTGGTAACCGCGTGAACGCTCGGTTAAAAGGCAATTAAACTATGGATTTTGGCTATTATTATCGTTTAGAGGGTGAACAGACATTTAATTTGATACATAACTTGGCAATTTTGGCCTCCTGGATCCCATGAAATCCTTACGTAAACATACCCACATGTTACTAATTCTTACGGCGGCAAAAGGTGATGGGAGCGGCCATGTTCTTGTAATTGCCCAACATGCTTTGGAAACTCTGACGTGTGTGCTACGGGCCGAACAAAAAGCTTTTCACAAGCATCTACAAGTATTCAGACAATGGTTTGAATTGGTGCTATTGAAATGCATTAGTGGATGTCATTGGCACGGAAGGAGGTGGAGGCATTTCCACTTGGCAGGCTTTGCAATGTCGCACCAGTGCTTCGGCCTCGACGTCGATACGCGGTAACCATACCTTCGCGCGTAGTGTCTGTTTCAGTCTCAAGAATTCTTGATGCGACTCATGCGCCATGTCGAGCGTTTGTTTGCGCAACGAAGTGGGGGTCACAATACGGGTTCCGCGAAGAAGACGACCGTTCATCGTCGATAGCTCATCGTTAGCTCTCTTGTATGCAGTCAATAGTGTGTCATCAAGCCACTTGCCTGAATTTAAGGCTTCGATCACTTGCTGGATTTGCAGGTCGGCCTGCGAGGCAGAGGCGATTTGCTGTCTCGTGAGAGCGTTCGGCATTGCGTGAGTGACGATCGCGTCGATGTATTCTTCTGCTATGTTTCGATCGCGATGTGGCTGGTGAATCGGAAGCCGCGACAAGACATCCGCGTGAATAGACTTTCCTGGCATATGTCTAATCGTGAAACGAGACTGCTGCAATCGCAGGGCCCAACGTTCGATGCGAGCATGTGGTCGGCCATGTGTTCCATAGATGTACTGTAGCGGCTTCGCGTTCGATCTGCGAGTAACGGCGTTGAACGTCGGAGAGCGTGCGGCTCGCGATCAGCAAGTTGATCTCAACGTCCGCTATTTTGACGCGGGTCTTGGTTCGCGATTGCCCAATTGTGAAGAGGCAATCGTCGAATTCTTGCGGATTGCTCGTGTATTTTATCTTCTCGCCGTCATGAATGTCGACGTCGTTCTCGAACGGCTGCCAAGCATCAAATTCACTGTCTAGGGAATCTACACTCGTCTTACTCCTGCAGACTCGAGCATAATGCCAGATTTTGTGGCACTCTTTGCACTTCTGTCCCCGAGCGGGGCATTGCGGATATCGAGCCCAAATGACCAGCGATGACATAGTTCGAACATGATTGTTGACGATAATTCACAACTTTGATGTTTGTTTTGCAGGTTACAGAGGCCATTTTCAAGTTTGTCAACTTATCTTTGTAGATTGAAGAGGGCCCCGTCCTGCTTGGGCAGGCGATCGATGATCTGCTGGAACCTGGCCTCCAGTGGCCATATTCATAAAAGCCCGATAGCCTATCTGTCAGCTAGGCCATATCTCCTTGCCCAAAATGCCAGTTTTGACGATAACTAGCGGCGAACTCACGAAACTCGCTTGAGTGACCACCTTTGTATTCACAGACCAGTGCACAACACACACGTGCATGGGTATGTCTTTAGTAATGTGTGTATATTTTGCGTGCTGTCTATGCCCTTACCATATCGACCAATCAACGAGCGTCTAGGCCTTGTAATACAATAGCCATTTGAAATCTTCGTAGCGGGTTGCTAAGTCGTAATTCAAGCTAACAACTCGGATCACCTAGTTTATTAATCGTGGCTGTCATGGTAACATTCCATCTTTTGTTTGACATCACATAAAAGCGCAGTTTACTCGAACGTGTGAATGAACGAATTGTTCCTTATTGTTCCAATCATAAAAGCGTCTTATTGAGTTTGTTATGTGTTCTACAACGTGATACAGTAAAGGGGGGGGGGTGGTTAGTAGAACATAATTGTCTTATCTGGGGTAAACGGAGGGGGGGGGGGCGGTAACTTGTGTCCAAAACAAAAAGCGTGCTATAATCATGATAATGCTTCTTAAACAGTTGTGACAGGAAGGGGAATTCCTAAATGTAGGGTGTTACTATAGATATGAGCGTGAGTAGGAATGATGTTTATTCGGGGCGGGGGGGGGGGGGGGGGGGGGATCACGCGTAGGCACATGTTTTTATAGCCACCCCAATGAAGCAAAACCAACTCCTCATTACGATCAAGCTCCGCCACGCTTATAATATGATAGCACGACAGGGGAAACTATTCAATTGCAGTGAAAACAGGAAAGAAATTGGATTAAATAATATTATATAGATAGATTCATCAAAACATAATTTAATTCACATAAAATCAATCCGAACTGCAAAAGTAAGCTAATATGTCACAAAAAGGACAAATAAAGGCAAATTACTCTCTAGATAAAAACATGTAATTTAAGCTGATAAAAGATGTTATTGATGAAGTACAAGGGTGCTAGGACAAACACGGAAAAGTATGTTTTAGGGAACTATTTTGTACTAACATCACGCTATCATAAAAAATTCTCTATTATCCCTTATTCGAATATTCTCCTTGCCATGTTCACGATCGCGCCACGCGCATACACACTACAATCGGGCAGATTGTTACTTGCTAGCGATTTAGAGGTACACCGGAGTACCTCTAAATTTGTGTCCAGTTGTCGCAACAAATTTGTCCTATTTGGCTTTTGTGAATAAGAAACATTTAGATGGGTGCTAGGTCGTCATTCAACTTCACGCCTTTGTTGTAAGTCCAACAGAAGGTCCCACATAAATAGATTTCAATGCAATAAGTCCGCACCGCAGATCTATCGTTGTAATTGTTCGCATTTCGACTAACAATGTCGTAGAATACCAAATGCTTGTGGAATTCAGACAGATGGGTTGTCATGCTAGGTCGGGCCTTGACTTCGATAGCGAATTTAGCCTATTGGCCTTTTGTGAATACCAGCTAAGCCTAGCGGACATCAAAATTGTAATTTGATCAACCAACTAGCTTATCGGGGTTTTATGAATATGCCCACAGATTGCTATGCCGGTGCTCAACCACAGAGCCTAAAATAGTATGTTCACATGCAACCCCTTGTTAATAGTATGAAGCTAAATACTTCTGGCTCAAGCCAAGGGATAATTTAGTTGACCTAGGTAGCACCAGTCCAGTTATCCAGACGTCTTGATTTTTATTCCTGGGCCTTTTTTTCTCTACTCATCTTGGGCATTTCCACGGGAAGGTGGACATAAACTAAACAAAAAACAATTGGCTCTATTGAAAATCTTATTATTTGTTCATAAATCATGATCTTTCAGTTCACAAGATTTTTCTTTCGAATTATCAGGTGTCTCCCTATAGGAGAAACAGAAACCATACATGATATTCCACACATGGGTCTACCCTTTGCAAGTTAAGGATTTCTGCTGAATATTTTCAATATTCTTTACTTCAGGCGCCAGATTAAATGACTGAAAATCACAGTAACTTCCCAGCCTTTTGAGAATTTGAGTCCTCCAAGACCGATGCATCATTGACCGATCACAGTGGTGTCCGTGCAGACGTAATGATACAGCGGGCAGACAAATAAATGGCGGCCTCCTGTATTCGCTGTGAATAGTGGTGTACCCGATTGTAATTGGGATAACCTTTTGTTTATTCTAGACCGGCATTGGCATTTGGTTGATGCACAACCCCACTGAGTGGCTCCCAAGACCCCCGTTTTGAAAATGGAAGAGGCACACCTCAGCTCCTAAGATGAAGTTGGCTGTCACTCCTTGATGGCCTGATGCCCTCTGTGGAGTTCGCTCCTGGCCATCTTCTCACACATATTCTATTCAGAAATGAATCAAAATAAATGAGAGATACAAATGTTAATACATCTAATATTCTTATTTAAATGCTAGCATGAACTTGTAATCATTAAAATCACAGGTGATGAATACATGTCAAAAGCTACATATCTACTGAAAGAAATAAGACAACAATTAGCTTAGCATTAAATTCCAGCAAAACTTTTCCAAATTGTAATTTTGCCTCTCACACATTACAAAATGATTACCTCGGTTATAACAATTTTTTCAGAAAAGGACAAAACACTCTCTGAAATATTATCCAATCCCATTGCATCTTTCTTTCGAACATAACACTGTCCCGTATTGACCCAAGACCCAAGCAGATCGCCAAATGAAGTCGCTGCCGTAATTCTTGTGTGCATTAGCTTTGTTTCTTTTCGCTTTGTTAATCCATGGTCACAAGTTGTTAATTATGAACAAGTTATACCCGATGAAATATCTTAGGCTAGTCAAACATTGATTTCTGTTTGTAATGAAATACTTAACCATCTTTAAAATATATTTAAATAATAATACAATAATAAAATAAAATAAAATAATACAATAAATACAAAAAATACAATAATATCGAAATACTATTGGTGTGTGCAAAGTTGTTGTGTATAGCTATACAATCAAACATCTGTCCACCAAGGGGAAGTAAGACAGGTGGCCACTGCATACAGGTGACCTCTATAGACAGGTTCATTCCATTGTTTATATCTGCACAATGTGAACAATATTTTTCACCTTGTGAATAATTTCCATGGAGTGGTTTTTTTTTCACAGAGTGGCCACATTGTCACACTGTGAAATATTTTCCTCAAGATGAGTTATATTTTTCACAATGTGAACTATTTTGTACAGAGAGGCCACACTGTGAATTCTACTGTTCACTCTGTGAAATCTATGTCGCAATCTATTCACACTGTGAAAACCTGGTTTTCATAGCGCGGAATAATTTTCACAATGTGGCCACAGTGTGAAAACACATTTCACAATGTGAAAACACATTTCACATTGTGAAATCAAATTTCACAATGTGAACACTGTGTGGTTTACCACAGTGTGGCTGTGTCCACACTGTGAAAATATTTCATTCACAGTGTGAAATGTTTTTTCACAGTATGAAATGTGTTTTCACTGTGTGAAATGTGTTTTCACACTCTGTTTCACACTGTGAATGAGTGTGAACTTTCAAGCAGGGGAAGCACTAAATAAAAGATTGGAACTAATATCAAAGTGTAGACACCGTGCCAGACCAACCGGAAAACCACCCGGTTTTGAACCATTTAGTCTACTACCATTTGGTCCACTAGCCAGTTGGTCTACTGCTATTTGGTCAACACTAATTTGGTCCATTATCCAGTTGGTCTACTGTAATTTGGTCCACACCCTATACGTCTACTACCCATTTGGTCTTCTAGTCATTTAGTCTACATTTATTTTGGTCCACACTCAAATTGGTCTACACCCCATTTGATCTACTAGTATTTTGGTCTAACATCATTTAGTCCATCATGCAATTGGTCTACAATATACTTGGTCAACAATACATGTAGTCTACTAGTTATTTGGTCTACTATGTATTTGGTCTACACTTTATTTAGTCTACTAACAATTTCGTCTCCAAATCATTTAGTCTATAACTTATTTCGTCTACCATCCATGTGGTCTACGATGCTCTTGGTCTACTAGTCATTTCGTCTACATACGATTTGGTCTACTAGCAATACGTCTACAACAACGCCTACGCTTTGTATGAAATGTTGTTCACCATGTACAGTTAGTATTTTGAAGTGATGCATAGGTATGGCAAGGAAGCAAAGTCAAAGGGATAGTTGAGTATACGGGGATCTTTACACATTATTGTTTGTGAGATAACGAAAAACTCACTCTCACATTTGAAAGAACATACAATTTTAATGACAGAAACTACTTTATTTAAAAAAAATCGGTTCTTTTCAACGTTGTTTATGATATCTCTATTGAATCATTATTTAAAACAAAACATGCTCAATTTTGTATGAAAATTGATAATTAACTGGGATTTGGAGTGCGCCCTCGTGAATTGTAACAGTTCCTTTTGAATGATAACAGGCTTTTTACCTAGCTGTTTTTAACTGTGTATATGCTTCGAGCATGGTGAAGTTATAACTATTATTTTATACCTTAGTGGTTTGACAAATACTCAACTATCCCTTTAAGAGAAAGGGGGTAATAAGTGTGTTTTTTTCTCTGCATGAAAAGGTGAACATGCATTCATGCAGAGAGGTCCGACCTCTCTGCATTCTCTGCATAATGTGTAATACATGTTTGTTGTGCGTTTTTTTTTTTTGGGGGGGGGGGGTGGGTGGAGAATTCACCCTTAAATACCATATATGGTAACAATCTGTTTAGGATCAAACAACCTGGGCGAACTTTTGCTGCACCCACTCACCTGGACATATTCTGAAATATTTATAACCCTAAGCATAGGACCACTATAGGGGTGCTCACTTGCATGTATTGTTATTAAAGGGAATCTAGTAGTAGCTGACTAGTGCACATACTAGTGATGGATACTGTTAATAGCATGTGAATTTTAGCGTTGTGACATGTCCACTTAGAAATGTGTAAAAAGTGTTCATTCGAAATGGATACTTCACCAAAATGGATGGCCCAGTATTGAACAAAAATGTCGCAAACTGATATTCGCATGATACTCAGTGATTGCTTTGCAGTATAAATTTCAAAATATGAACTGAACAAATTGATTATTTGATAAAAGGAAAATGGAGTAAAAGATAGAAACAAGATAAAGTCGAGCCATGACAGAGAAACATTACGTACGAATTTTGTATTTTTAAAATGTTACTTTCCCTTTAATTCCCAGTAGAGCTATATTCCGTTTCACCATTGTGTTATTACATTTAGATGATTATGACGTGACTCAACGCGATAACCCCACCATTCCAGGGTGTAACCATATTGTTGATTTCTTCTCGACATACTGTATGTTTTTTTTTTTTTTTTTTTTTTTGGGGGGGTGTGACGTGTTTTTGACCATCATTGTCATGAAGTGTCTAACCCAGCAGCAAAATGCATGTAGTTCTTGAAGGTGCACCTGTAAAGTGTACAACTCCACACAAATTAATTTGAGCTTCCACCGTTCTCTTCTGGTCTTATTATGGTAAGAGAAGAATGCAATAAGGTTAGATTTTATTCAAATGTCCCTTTAGTATGACAAGATCTATAATTGCTAATCATTCAGCATAAAGGGCAGTCATAAACGTTTATAAACCTCATAAACGCCGTACAGTAATTCGTCATAAAAGCTGATGCACATTGTCGTTGTTTAACAAGGAAAGCAGTGTTTCTTCAAAGAAACTTAAAACATCATTCGAACTTAATGATTTTGGAATAGATTTAAAATCTAAAATGTCATTTTGCGCGATATCTGACACTTTTTAGGAGCACCTTTAACACATAATTATTGAAACAGACATTGTGTGCTTTAAGTAGCACTAAATAGCAAAACGTTTGTAATATGGCGGTATAGGAGCTCGCAAAACAAAACGCACCACCCACAATCAATACAAAATACATGTTTAGGGATCTAGTAACATTGTTGACACGTGCAAAAAAAATTGATGAGTGGTCGATACAATGTTTACTGTTGTTATCTCATAAAACCAGAGGGTGTACACCGAACAAGTTAAATGGATAATTGAGTTTTGGTAAAGAGAGTATAGTTTTGGTCAAACCATGGATAGTACTTGTAGACTATCCATGGTCAAACTAAATTTTATTAAGCAAAACGTGCACCATTATTTTTCAAACTATAGTTAGGTGACCCTATAGTTATGACTCCACCGAGCTCGAAATGTATACAAATTGTTCCAAACGACCAAGTTAAAGGGATAGTTGAGTTTTGGTAGAGAGGGCGCTACATTCATTTTTTTTTTTGGTGAGGTAATGGAAAACTGAGCGTACAATATTTTAATGACAGAATAACTTTATTTGATCAAGTTCGGTTCAGAAACAGCTTAAATATCCATAAACATAGCAATTTATAATACATGTGGGGCCCTACACTTATTCGATCATTTTGAACCAGCTGTTAACAATTAAAAAAAAATAATAATAATTCAAATTTTTGAGCCCTCCACAGGCTATTTATTAATCTTCACATAAACAAACAAATCAAATACATGAGCATAAAACAAATTCAAATTAATCTTTCTATACAAACAACAATTGTAGCAACTGCCACTTAACATTAAAATGTCTCTCCATTCCAGATATGCATAACATATATTTTTCATCTTTATAATATTGTAAAACTTTTTTTTTCAATGTATCAAAAAGTGGAACTATGTTATTCAGTTTACAAATAAACATCTGTTGTTTAATTAAAATTCAAAAAATGCTTCCTCTTTTCTAAAAGTTACAAAATAGTTATTCAAATAGTTGTTGGTTATTTCTTTATCAAATCACTATTTCAACAAAACATCAAATTAATGGACAATATTTTATTCAAAATGGTTGAAACCGATGAGTGTTTAGAGAGCGCCCTCTAACGTTTTAACGGCTCCTTTTGAATGATAACATGATCTCTACTAAGTCATTTGTAATTTTGTGTTCCTTTCTAGTTATAACTAATAGTTTGTAATGTAATGATGCAGGTTCTGGTTACTAAAATTCAGTTTCACCAAAACTATACTCTCCTTACTAGAACTCACCTATCCCTTTAAAAGCCTGTTACATGTATCATTCAAAAGTGTTGTTACAACTCAAGAGCGCGCTCTCTGAACACTCATTGGTTTTAACCATTTTAAATATTTTGCATGTACATATATGTTATGTGGAAATATTGATTAGATAGAGAGATTATCAGCAACTATTTAAAAAACACTTTTGTAAAATGTTGAAAAGAGTTTTTTTTTTTATTTGTTAATGGCTGGATAAAAAATGGGGACAATAATTGTGGGGCCCCATATTTCTGACGAATTGATAATGTATACTTCGCACAAAGAAACAGGACACTTATTTAGGATTAAGACAACATATCTCATATCTTTATCG
Source organism: Echinarachnius parma (assembly GCA_037951105.1). Lineage (NCBI taxonomy): Eukaryota > Metazoa > Echinodermata > Echinoidea > Clypeasteroida > Echinarachniidae > Echinarachnius > Echinarachnius parma. Next base: position 62,534 of record JBAMJV010002056.1, read on the forward strand.
ATGAATATATATGTTAAAGATAAAATTAAAGACAAAATTGGCTTCTTCGATATTAGCATAGAATCCAGGAGAAATCAGTCATGCATGACTTGACACGGTCAATTAACCACCGCAAGGTCTGTTTTCAAAAATAGCAAAAATTAAATCCATTCAATCAATTTAAATGTTGACAAGCATGCTATAAACCGCGCTATATTCATGACATGGCAACTTTATTTCATTACAAATGTGATCTTTTTTAGGTGTAAATGAAGACAAAACTTTGTAGTTTTTATTTTCATCAAGATGTAACAAAATGGGGAATTCCATGGCTAATGTGTATTCGTCGGAACTACAGTTTGTGCCCTTATTTCTGCATGAAACTTGGTATAAATTATCCTCAAGAATTCTACCGTAGTCCAAAGGGTACCGTCCAAAGATCTTTAAAAACTTATCTAGGTAACCATGGTTGAAATTGTGAGGGACACATGAAACAGACAAGCTTTATGCCTCATAAACAGACCAATATGTTGATGTTCTCATAACCTGACCCTGTTTTATTAGAAAATGTGTATTTTGGGAGTATGTTCATGGCAATAAAGTTGAATGGTGTCATAGTGCTTGCCAATTTATTCCAATTTCTTAACAGCTAAATCCAAAACATTTTGCCCCCCCCCCCCCCCCCCCTAGTCGAACATACCCAGGCACGCTGCTGGGTTCACCGCTTGGTTGTCGCTTTGCTCGCCCGCCAGAGATGGTCGAAATTACCTATTATCCCCAATGGCAAGAAGAATTTGATGCCTATGGCATCATCATTTTAATATCATAATCATCCAGATATGGTCATAAAAATGCTTCCTCTTTACAAAAATGTACACATGAGGTATTTAAATGGATAGATTAGTTTTGGTATTGATAGTACAGTTTCTGTTTCGGTCAAGCTGCATTTAAGTAACCGAAACTTTCACCATTACATTACAAATTAATAGTTTTAACCCTAACATGCTCCAAATAAAAGGACAGACGCCTAAGTAAAAAGCTTCGTATCATTTTCCAAAATTAGCCGTTAAAACTGACAACTTATTGGTTTCAACCATTACATTGTGATATGTTTGTGGAAATAATAATTAGAAAGAAGGAGAGAGACTGTGTAACCATGGTAATAACATACGATTATGGGCAAAATATACCAAATAAGCGATAATGAAAATCAATGATTAAAAATTAGCAGGTAAAATATGTACTGTTACCTGTGATCTGCATTAATTTAAGCCAGACATGATTCATTTGATTTATTTTGTTTTGTTAGTATGGTTAGACCTGTACACGGTGGTACAAGAAATATCTCTTCGAGATTTCACGAATTTGTATCTAGTCCTGCTAATAAAACAGTCCGAATAATATAAAAAATAATTTATAACGTATTCATGTTAATACGTATTAACATCCAAATATGGTCGTAATATAAAAAGCACGCTTCCTATTTAAAAAAGAAATATTCTATGATTCATTGTTTAATACCTACACTTTTCCAAAAAAAAATCACAAGAGGTTTTTAAATAGTTATTGATGATCTTTCCATAGAACTAATCATTATTTCAGAAAACTTCACTTGCATAATTTTTCATGAACATTTTTTTAAACCATATCTTTTTTTAGAGAGCAAACTTTTGTGTGCCAATGGCTCTTTTTGATTTACAATAGGTTTTTAATTAGTGATTTGTAATTGTTTGTACATGGTGGAACAGGCCCGTCGGAAGGAATTTTAAAGTGGTACGTATACGGTCAACGGATTGGGGGCGTGGCACAACTGTGAGGGAGCGGAGCACCGCAGGGGGGGGGGGGGTTGAAAGGGGGTGTCCCCTCCTCCCACGGTAGGGAGCTTTTGCAAATTTGGACTCGAAATAATGCAATCTGGTGCATACCTTGGAAGGAAATTTGATAATACTTAATTAAAGAAATCATTACCATCTTCCCTCATGATAAGACCGCTATATGGTATACAAACACAATTGAACTTACACACACACCAGAAATACACTTACATCGTCCGCCTGTCGTCCGTGCATGTCTTTAGATACTTGGGGGAGGGGGTGTGCCCCCTCCCACGTGGAGACATTTTGGAAATTGGCGTTTAAAATATCACTGTATCATTTCATTTCATTTCATTTCATTTCATTTTATTCGGTCCCACAAAAAGGGGAAAATTCATTTGGCAAGTTGCTACATGATAAATATACATGATAAAAACATTTAAATTTACAAAACAATAAATATGACTAATCTACATACATGAATAAAATATACATACAAAACGAATACCACTAACAGTCAACCCCGGACAAAAAAGATAAAAATCATTGAATTACATGTATGATTGCTCTGTCACAAAGGAGTGAAAGGATTCAAAGACGGAAGATAGAAGAAGAATAAGGAATAATGGTAGAAGAAGAATAAAGAAGAATGATAGAAGAATAAAGATTTACAATAATAGTACTAAATCAAATAGTACATAGCAAACAGAGTAATACAGTGGAGCCTCCATACAATAAACACTGTCACCAAGCTGTACTCAACATAATAGGCAACCTTAGGGCCAAGCGGCTCCTCAGTGAGAACAAAATACAAGGGCCTAAGGTGCTCATATCACAGAGGCCACACTGCACCACTAATTATACGTACACAGTACATGATTGAAACATACTATTAATGGGCATCAGTCATAGAAGTATGCATATTGCAGGTACAGAGAGAGAGAAAGATATAGAAAAGGAAGAGTGCATAAAGAGAGAAAGATAGGAAGAATGACTATACAGGAAATGGGGAAGGAGGATTAAGAAAGAGAAAGGGAAAGAAAGACAGAAAGAAAGAGAAATTATGAAACAAAAAAAGGAGTACAATTCAATTATCGGTCAAGTCATAGTTTGTTTAACTGAGAGTGGCATAGTTATAAATAAATTAAGTTCAAGAAAATTTAATTTACTAAATGTCTCATACCCAGGCTGGACATTAAGTTGCATGCAAATAATGTGACATAACTAATTGAACATAATATGCAAAATATTCCATGATACAAAGAGAGTGAAGATGGAAGAAAGATGAAAGAGAGAAAATCCAGAATGAAAAACATAGTTCAGAATGAAAGAAAGAAAAAAAGAAAGAAAGAAAAAAAGAAAGAAAGAAAGAAAAGAAAGAACAGAAGAAATAAGGAAAGGAGGAAAAACAAAGAGAGAGACACATTGTATTGACGGTATTTATCATTGTTCATTTGTATAAAATGACATGCAATTATTGATCATTAATTCATTGTGAACCTAAAAATAAGACAAGAAGTAAGGAAATATAAAAGTAAAAAACAACATTTAATCAATTGTAAGAATAAAGAGGAATGACATTACATGGAGGTACATGTTTTAAATGGATCATTAATCATTCATTAATGGGTTAATAAGCCCTCAACACAGAGCCAACCCGGCCCGGTCCGACCGGTTTACAGCTGGTGCAGCTTGCCGAACAGGCAACTGAAAACCAGTAGGACCAGGCCGAGCCAGCCCCGTATACGGAGGGCTCAATTAAGAGGCATTGAACGTCCTCACTGAAAATGGCAACAATAAATTCAAGAAACTGTTGGTCTTACTCTACAGGCTTTGTAGACGTTTACCAGAACGCAAAAGAGATAAATATTTGTTCAGAGGGTGTTCCACCTCCTGCATCATGGCATAAATGTACATAATATACAAAATATTCCATGATAAAAAGAGAGTGAAGATGAAAGAAATTATTGTCGAACGGCGTGTGCGGCTGAGACCTCCGAACCCATACCAACATCCAAGGGTCCTTTTGCTGTAAATAGGTACCCATGTCTAAGGATTTTTTGTGAAAAATTGACCAATGTCTAAGGATTTTAAACTTTCAATATTTCATAGCTGTTTTTTAGCTGTAATATAAAACAATGGCCAATCACTTTGCAGTTTTTGATAAACTGTACCATACTACAGGGGTGGCGCCAGGGTATTTTCTTAGGGAGGGCGAAAGTTTATACACTATGAGCGAGGGAGCGAAGCCAGCTAGCGGGGGGAAGGGTTCGGGAGGGGGTGTCTCCCCTCCCACACCAGGGAACTTTGGTTGTGAAATATTATGTATGTAAGCGAGCGGAGCGAGCTTGAAAATTTTAGCCATTTCAGAGCAGAAAATTGCCATTTGTTTCAATCTAATTGTATGGGTATATTCGTTATTATTGCTTATAATATGGCGTTATGAAGGGTTATATATAAACAGGTTGTGAAATATTATGTATGCTAGCGAGCGGAACGAGCTTGAAAATGTTATCAATTTCACAGCGGCAAATCCCAAAATCCCGGAGAAAATGAGGGAGAAAAGAGGGAAAATTTAAAAAGGCACCAATCTCTAGAGTTATTTTGATGAAAATGGGACCCATGCCTAAGAATCTTTCTTGAAAAAGTCACCCTTCCCAGCGGCACATCCCCGTATACCCAATATATACTTGAGTCCCCCCCCCCCCCCCCCCCTCGTGTATCCCCTATCCCCCGAGATCATACGCCCGTGGACACACTAAAACACACGCTGTTGATCCCATGTGTATCTCCTAGTGGAACTGTTGTTTCTGGCATTTTTTGTGTATGGTTAGGTGGATATGTAAATGATGCGCTTGATGTAGAAGGAGCATTTTCAAGATGGGGGCAAAAGGTTCCCAACATCATCGTACCCTTGCTTTGATGGATCTCTATTTGGGGTGCCCTTTTACTTCAAAATGTTCTGACAAGCCAGAAGAAGATTTGCTGACTCCCCCCCCCCCCCCCCTCCCCCCCATCCCCGGCCCACCCCCTGGATCCGCCCTGATCCCCTTACCAGTGAAGGGCGGGAAGAATGGCGTCCAAATGATCGTGTCCTATACAGGGTGTCTCAGAAAGAATGCAACACCTAGGATCGTTCATTTTATCAACATCATCGACCAATGTCATTGTTTTTTTTGTTTTTTATTGGGTAGAACATTCTTTTTCCAACAAAATGATACCATAGTCATTGATTTTGTGTAAGGCGTTTGGATCCTAGGGCCATTTTTCTGAGGCAATGTCGTTTCCTAAATTTGCTACTTTTTCGTCTCCAGCGATCCTCTGAACACTGGGACATTCTCGCCCCAAGGCCTCCCATAGAAAAAGAAACGCATGACTGCTCTCCCTTTGATAAAGAAGACAATGTTGCATAATCAAGATCCCCATAAGGTATGGCTAACATTGTCTTCCTTATCAAAGGGAGAGCAGTCATGCGGTTTTTTCTGTCTATGGGAGGCCGTGGGGCGAGAATGTCTCAGTGTTCAGAGGATCGCCGGAGACGAAAAGGTAGCAAATTTAGGAAACGACATTGCCTCAGACAAATGGCCCTAGAATCCAAACGCCTTACCCAGAATCAATACTTATGGTATCATCTTGTTGGAAAAAATGATTGCTTGTACTAGTACGAGATTGCAATTCCATATTAATATTGATTATGTTATTTAGCCCAAAATACGAAAAGAAAACAATCGTTAGGACCCTGATGGCAAAATGACACTTCAATTAAACAATGAAATGAAACTTCTGAAAGGATTATAACAATTACTATTTTTGAAACAAGTATCAATAAAAACATACAGAATTTTAATATTTTCTGTATGCAGAATATACAAATTTTGTATTATTTTATCGATATTCATCTTAAAACACATTTTGTTTTGAAAATGCTTGCTGAACTGATTGTTTAATAACATCCTTTTTACCATACAACTTAAAGTAGCTATCCGATTTAAAGGGAACCACCAGGCAAAGAACAACACATTATTATATGTTTTGGTACCGTTTTGTGATATCAAATAGATACTCAACATTTTGCAGAGGGTTGTGTAATTCATAAACAAAGCAATTAATTTCCACCACTTACGGAACCACTGCTATTTCCTGGTTCCATACGGGCCAACCATTTGCGAGTGCGCCAATGCTATTCACGCGCACGTTTGTAAACAATAGATTCCCGGGCGATTCGTTCGCTCTGCACACGTTGCAATTCACCGCACACATAGCAGTCTGCGTAATTCAGACCGCATGAACGCATGCTTTAGAATGGTGATGCGTTTCAAATTATATTTTTTTCTTTCTGGAAACATATATTTGTGAACTTGTTGATGGAATGGAATACTAAAGATGTTACCTTTCTTTAATAAGAATATTATTTTTGGGTGGTGGTACCCTTTAATTATCACCCCCCCCCCCCCCCCCCCCCCCCCCACACACACCTTGTAAAGTAGGGGGATGCATCGCCCTCATCTCCCCGTTGTCTACGCCCCTGTTTGACGATATACGATTGTATGGAACACGTTTTGTCTTGTTTTCTTTTAGGTGGTCAATATACACTCGTGATGAAATTCGTCTATAAAGTTCACTTGTTTATAGGGGCCACATATTTATTTTCCCTTGGGTGGTGAGCGTACGAACGATATTTTTGGACTTGTCTATGAATGTCACCTAATTGTAGCGGCCAATTTGTTTCTCTTATACACAAGTTTCGTCTTGTGAAACCGCTGTGGCTAAATATCCATAGAGCTATAATTACAGCCCTATGGAATATTTCATACGGTGGCCATCACAGAGGTCAATGTGGGCGATCGGTAGACTAAATGAGAATTAGACTAAATGGTCATTAGCCGAAATAGTGTTTAGACAAAATGGTATTAGACAAACTGCTTTTAGACCAAGTGGAAAATAGACCTATTGGTATTAGACGAAATGGTAATAGACCAAATGGCAAGAGACTAAATGGATATTAGACCACATGGTTATATACCAAACGGTAATTAGACGAATTGCATATAGACCAAGTGAAGAGTAGCCTAACTGAGAAGTATACATGACACCATGACTCTCACATTTTCTTTTTTTTCTGCTATATTTGGACATTTACTACCATGACAGAATTGTTTTTGTTTTGCAGTTTGTGTCTTTGAATAAGTACATAATATTGATTTTGCATTTTTGTATTGAAAATGCTGAAAATGGCCCCAAAAAAGCAAAAAATCAATGTAAATATAAGTGTGACATGAACAATTTTCATTTTCATTTTGTTGACATTAAGAATACAACAATAGTATTCATGCAAACTTATATGTGTCATTATTATAAGACACAAACTGCAACAAGAAAAACCTTTGTTATGGTAGTAAATGTCCTAATCTAGCAGAAAAAATAGAAAATGTGAGAGTCATGATGTCATGATACGTCAAAACGTCAAATTTACCAAATCTGTGATTACTGCTTTATTTAGTCACTGACTACCATAATTAAACTTTATTTTGCTACAATGCATGCCTTGTTAATAGTATACAAAATGATTTTGAATAATTCTCAATGTAAGGGTAAAACAATGTAAATAAGTGAAATGGTGAAGTAACATGACACCGTGTCATGTTACGTCAGATTTGATACATTATCTATCATATTTTTCTAAAGACACATTGGAATGGCTTCAAACTGTGTCAATTACTTGCACACCCAAAGGTGCATGGTACCTAAAATAACTGAATCAAAATCAATGATACTTTTGATGATACATACATTTGTTTAAGCAAAACACACATCATGTCCCAACCTGGTGAAATGACCCATATACAAGCGAAAAGTGATAAGTGAAACAATAATCATAAATGATTGAGAAGGAAGGATGATCATCGTAATAAGCAATGTTCCTCCCTTTAATCCTCCAAATGAAAAAGGCACTGATCGAAAATGTGGTCTCCGCCAGGGTTCGAACCTGGGTCTCCGGCTGGGAACGCCGACGCCTTCACCACTAGGCCACGGGGACCGTGTGAATGAAGACAGATCCAATTCAGGTCATTGGCGAGCCAATCTCTCGGCCCTGTGTACTGAATTGATCCATGGGGAGGGAGTTACGAACCATGCAAGCAGCCTTTACTTCAGCTGGATCACAATAGAGTCATTCAAGTATTAGTTTGAACATAATAGCGAAAAGTGAACTAATACATACAGCTTTGGTTTCTCCGAATATTTCGATAATTGCAAAGAATAATTATAAATGATTGAGAAGAAAGAATAATAGTAGGCGAAGCTTAATAAGCAATGTATATATACATATATATGTATATATATACTTGCAAAAATAATCATAAATGATTGAAAAGGAAGAATAGTAGGCGTAGCTTAATAAGCAGTGTTCCTCCCTTAAATCATCCCAATGAAAAAAAGGCACGGTTCGAAAACTGTCTCCGCCAGGACTTGAACCCGGGTCTCAAGCTTTGAACGCTGACGCCTTCACCACTAGGCCACAGAGATCGCATGGATGAGAACATATCGAAATTCAATCCATTAGCGAGCCAATTAATCGGCCCTTTGTATTCAATTGATTCATGGAGAGGGAGTCACAAACAATGCAAGCCGCCTGTACCTCAGCTGGATCACAATATAGTGATACAAGTATTGGGTAATTCATAACTACACGCGAAAATTTAACGAATACATCCAGCTTTGATTTCTTCCTGTATTTTAAAGTGATACCCGTAAAGTGTCAGATATTGCACAAAATGACATTTGAGACTTCAATCCTATATCAATATCATTTTAAAATACAATTGAAAGATTTGTGAAAGTTTGAAAGAAAACGAACACTGTTTACCTGGCCTAAAAAATTGTGATGAAATTGAAAACATTTTAGTCAATAATCATTTTGATGTGTTTACTCTGTGTGAGACTAGATTAAGTGAATCTATACGGGATTCAGAAATTGAGATATATGGTTATATCTAACACGACTGGATAGAAATAGAAGTGGTGGTGGAATAATTATATATGTTCGTGATTCAGTTAAATACTCAGTTGTTACTGAAGTTGTTAATGATATTGAACTTTTGTGTGTTAAAGTGAATTTCTTGAGACAAAAGCCACTATACGTTGTGGTTTGGTACAGACCCCCGGACTCGCCTATGAAAAGTTTTGATGAATTTGAAAATGCACTTCAATATTTAGATTCAAAGTCATTCGATTATATTGTTATTGGTGATTTGAATTGCGATATAACAAAATATGTTGCTTCCACTCAGACTAAGAGGCTATTAAGTATTGTAAATGATTACGGCCTGTAACAATTTGTACTAAAGCATACGAGAATTACGCCAGTATCTGCCACGACAATGATGTATTATATTCATCGAATCACGATAACGTTCAGTTTTGTGACGTGGCTCCAATTACTTTAAGTGACCATTATATGATTGTTGCGTCTGTTGGCCGAGTGAAAACTCCCCCCTCTAAGCACAAATATGTTAATTCTCGTAAATTTAAACAAATGAACCTCACGGAATTTTGTAACGAGTTACGCAATGAGTCTTGGGATAGCGTCATACTTGAAACTGATATTAATAAGGCGTATGAAAAGTTGGTTTCCAAAATTGTAAATAAATTGGATAAATTTGCCCCTATGAAACGTAGACGGGTGAAGCAAAAATCTGCACCGTGGATGAACGCTGACATAAAAACGTTGATGTTTGATAGACATAGAAGTAAAAAGAAAGCACTTACAACTAAATTGTCAGATTATTGGGAAACTTACAAACAAAATAGAAATCGTGTAACTTCATTGATACGAAAAAGTAAAAGAAAATATGTTACTGAAAACATTCTGAAAAATAAAGGTAATCCCTACATTGTTAGGCAAGAAAAAATCAAATGCATTACAATGCATCAAACAAGAGGGTAAGGAGATACGTAATTATAAAGATATATCTAATGTTATGAATGATTCATTTGTTGATGTTCCAAAGTGCCTGAATGAAAAGGCCTTTGACAAAAATTGTAATCCGGTTGAGAATATTGCTTGCCCTCCTTGTGTGTTTTCATTTGTTCAAGTTACTGAATCACAAATAGTGAAATGTTTTGATTCTATTCCTAGAAACAAGGCTACTGGCTTAGATAATCTGCCAACTAGTATATTAAAAGATTCTTTGCACAATTATATTAAACCTTTATGTCAGGTTTTGTATTTATATCTAGCTTAGGGTAAGATACCAGATCCACTAAATTGCAGACCAATTTCTGTCCTCTCAGTCTTGTCGAAAGTGTTGAAAAAGCTGGGTTTTAACCAGTTATACAAATATTTTAACGATAATAATCTTTTAACTGATGCCCAATTCGGGTTTCGTCCGAATTTTTCAACTTGCCTTGCCCTATTGACAATTACAGAAACTATTCGAAAAGACTTGGATGAAGGACGTGCAGCTGGTATAGTTACTCTACTTGAAAAAGGCATTTGATTTGATACCACACTCAGTTATAATTCCGAAATTACAAAAATATGGCGTTGATTCTGAAAGTTTAACCTGGTTTAAAGACTATCTAACTCTACGGAAACAAGTAACGGTTATCTGTCAGAACCTCGTCAAGTGACCTGCGGTGTACCTCAAGGCAGCATTATCGGTCCACTCTTGTTCATTATTACTATAAATGATATTTCTCAGGTCGTTCGACATTGCAAAGTCTCGCTATACGCAGACGACACATGTCTTTATTTTGTCTCGGCAGATCCTCGTGAACTTGAAAAATGCTTGAATGAAAATGTAAGTGCCATTTCAAATTGGCTTAAATGCAATGGATTGTTATTGAATGAAAATAAATCCGCTTTGTACTGTTTTAAAAGAATAAGGCCATTTATTTCACAGGAGACTGCCCTCTTCTTATACAAAGGTCTTATCCAACCACACTTAGATTATTGTTCCATTATTTGGAGAAACGCTGGAAAGTCATTATTACGTCAGACAAGTGTCATGCAGAAGCGAGCTCTCCGCTCTGTTCTGCTGGTCGATAACCGCTTCAGTAGTCAAGAAGTATATAGACTAACAAACGTTAAACCGGCAAACTTACGATGGAAAAAACATGCTGTCGTGTTTATATTTAAATTGATTCATGAAATGTTACCAAGGTTTTTATGTGATGAAATAATATTTAAAGAAGACTCACACAATCTTCGTAATTCCCGTAGAATTGTGAAGTTATGTAAACCCAAAACTAATTATATGAAGAATGGATGTCTCTACTCAAGTGCTCATTGTTTAAAGGGTACCACCACCCAAAACTAATATTTGTATAATAGAAAGGTAACATCTTTAGTATTCCATTCCATCAACAAGTTCACAAAAATATGTTTGCAGAAAAAAAAAAAATCATTGGAAACCGCATCACCATTTAAAGCATGCTTTTATGCGGTCTGAATTGTGTAGACTACCGCGGGTGCAGCAAGCGAATCGCTCGGAATTATATTGCCTACAAACGTACGCGTGAGTTGAATTGGCGCACTCGCAAACCAGGAACCAGGAAATAGTAGTGGTTCCGTAAGTGGTGGAAATTGATTGCTTTGTTTATGAATTACTCAACCCTTTGCAAAATGTTAGGTATCTATTTGATATCACAAAACAGTACCAAAACATGTAGTAATGTGATGTTATTTGCCCGGTGGTCCCCTTTAATAGTTTACCCGAACATGTAAGATTATTGGATAATTTAATAGCTTTTGAAAATGAAATCGATAATATTTTTGCTTAGTTAAGCAAAAACCTGTTGTATGTTCGCCTGTTGATTTAAGTACAATTTCACTTTTATAATGTTTATTTTCAATTTACAATATATTGATAGCTACCGTTTAATTATATTATTTGTTTAGCTCTTTTATAGTTTATTGTTTTTGTGTAGTTGTAGTTTTGATTAGATAGTTGTAGTTTTGGTTAAATAGTTTTCGTTTTATTATATTGTTATTGTTTACATTATTTGTATTACTTTGTATCACGGCCTCTCTGAAAAACAGCCTGTTTGGCTGATCGAGGGCTTTTCACCGTGTTTAAATAAAATAAAACAAACAAACAATCAAACCTAGTGAAAAAAACGAATATTGAGTTCATATTTTATCACCGAATACTGATGGTCTGCCATACATTTGTCACAGTAATTATCAACCGTTTGAGATATTCGCACCCGTGTATGTTTACAGACGTAGTACAGAATTCATTGAATTTACGCTCGCTGGGTTCAAAGTTCAATCTCCGGAATGTTCCCACGCGTGCTGCAATGCGGATGTGTTTAGCTACGACTATCGTACTTTTTTTATCAAAACCGTTGATCAACGCTTTTGTAATAATGATATTCAATGATAATTATCTTCATACCAAAGGGACATTTGACAAAATCTAACCCTATTTTATTATTCTCTTACCATAAGTTAAACAACACGGCAGAAGAGAAACGAGGAAGCTCCAAGTATTTTTCGTGGAGTTAGACACTTTACAGGCATCACTTTAATAATTTAAAAGAATACTTAAAAATGATTGAAAAGGAATAATAGTAGACGTAGCTCAATAGTCAAGCCGATGTTGAGTGTCGAGTCGAGTCGTGTCATAACAGCGATGAGTTGGTGTATTTTAGAGTGAATTACTAGTGAAATATTCCTATCTAAGCCATGCAACGTGTAATCATCTTTGTTCACACACTATTTATGAGCGTATACTACCCTTTTTTCTCACTTTATCTTTAGGAAGGGACAAGATTGCTATTGTCGTCCATTCTCACCCAACCATTACACCTGAAACAAAGGAACTGCAGATGATGCTGTTTAAAGTCCATCAACCAACATCGTTCGCATGTGCAGCTTATATTGTGATTTTGCCTCAGCTTGACCGTGTACATGTCGGCGATGTCAAGGAATTGTCATCTTTTCTCCAGGAGGCTGTAACCAAAACTCCGAATGTTCCTGTGGAAAAAAACAACCAAATCAGCGCACGTGAGCAAAAATAAAACAAGCAGTGAGTTTTTAGTTTTCCACTGTGAACAGAACCATTCCAGGATTGTGATGTTTTATATTTTGTTTACATGATTCTTTTTTTGTTCACTGATTCACCGTAAGTATTGGTAATTAGCTATAGGTTTTCCCGCTCAATCTTGCACTGTTTTAATCGAATTAATTTAGGGTCATTCGAATTTGCGCGTTGCCGCGTAATCGTTGGTATCGGTCTTCCAAATTCCGAATAAGTGCATGCGAATGCATGCATACGCACACGCTTTCGTGAATAGACACTGCAGTCTGCAGCTTCTCAACTTGTTTGGCTTAAAATAATAAAATACATACGCATACAATATTAACTATGAAAACAATTTAAATGTGGTCAGCCCCCCCCCCCCCCGCCACCCCCAACCCCCTACACTTTCAAAACCTTTCCGCGGCCCCTGATACACATTATGCACTGTCTAGATGTGCGTAGCACACATCGAACAAAACTGTCAGTGCGAAGACCGTAGTAGTATTATTTTGTTTTACAAAAGGTGCTCAACCACTAAATTGTTTATTTTGTTGGATTATTTGAAACAGGCTTGCCACAATTATAGGTTTTTTCCGGACAAATGGGCCCAAATAGCATGCATATTCAATTATGTCATTCAAGTTGGAGTGATTTTTGTAAAACTGCTGTTTACATTGTACACTTTTAAAATCCAGAACATTCATCTTAATTAATTCATCTTCGTCAAATTGCATTCAGTTTACAACGACAATGCATTCAAATTTGTCAGAATGTCAAACAAATTGGTGTCACAGTAAAGCGTCAGTATATACCTTTCAAACGGTGCATTATGTGTAGTGATTTTGCAATTGGGGCGATTGCAGTAGCCCAGAGAATAGGGGGAGGCAGGAAGTGAAATGCTCTACATTGGCTCAATGCATTTACATGTACTTTGCGAGTGCATGACTGTGCTGACCAGTTTTTTAAAAGTTCTCTTTCTATTAAATATTGCCGACCTTTCCATTTATTAAAATCATTGAACTCGGTACCATTTTTATGGAAATTAGCGCGTCCTTACGATGGCATATGAATCGTCAGGATAAGGGAAATGGGTTGTGCGCAGCGAACCGGAATATGGAGACGGGTTGAGTGTGAAATCAGACAAAAATATGATTTGACAACAAATCAGAGCGTTGGATCCTTTTTCGAGCTTTTGTGATATTTTTTTGTTTGCATTTCAAATAAAATATTCATGATTTAAATTGATATCAACGGAAGCACAACAACTCTTCTGTATGAATGTGAAATTAATAATGATTTTAGCAAAGGGCGGCTGCAGGGAAATGAATGTGGGTGAGCCTGAAAAGTGACGCATTTCAAAACGCTCTGATTTGGTGTCGGTATCTTTTACCATAGTTGGCCATGAATGAGACGAATTCAGTTGAAAACGCATGAATAGTGACACAGCTGTGCTTTGAAATCAGAGCGTTTCAAAACGGGGAACTGTTGAGGCTCCTCAAACGGAAATGCCAACAAGGAGCCTTCGCCGTCCATAATGAAGACACTATGGAGTCGACGCCTTCCGCCAAACTGTTCAACTGTAAAAAATATACCAAACAATGATCGGGCAGACGCCGCGGTCAATCGAGCGGGCGATGGCCGGACTCCGACCAATTTTAAACTCGCCGACCGGTGACCGATAGATCTCCCAGCGGTGACACGACATATGCTCCGCCGACATATGCTCCGCCGACAATTGCTCCGAAATATGCGACATATGCTCCGCGACAAATGCTCCGCGGCAAATGCTCCGCCGACATATGCTCCGCCGACAATTGCTCCGCCGACAATTGCTCCGCCGACAATTACTCCGCCGACAAATGCTCCGCCGACAAATGCTCCGCCGACAATTGCTCCGCCGACAATTGCTCCGCCGACAATTGCTCCGCCGACAGATGCTCCGAAGATGCGACAATTGCTCCGCGACAAATGCTCCGCGATATTTGCTCCGCCGACAAATGCTCCACCGACAAATGCTCCGCCGACAAATGCTCCTCCGACATTTGCTCCGCCGACATTTGCTCCGCCGACAATTGCTCCGCCGACAATTGCTCCGAAGATGCGACAATTGCTCCGCGACAAATGCTCCTCCGACATTTGCTCCGCCGACATTTGCTCCGCCGACAATTGCTCCGCCGACATTTGCTCCGCCGACAATTGCTCCGAAGATGCGACGATTGCTCCGAAGACGCGAAAATTGCTCCGCCGACAATTGCTCCACCGACAATTGCTCCGCCGACAATTCAGTTTAAGAGGTTCGTAACTGTAAAACAAAATGAAGAGGTTCAATTATTCCGAAGTTTCGTTATATTAGTCCGAAAATAAAATAGGGTCGTCAATACGAAAATGAAATCTGGTTTGTTACTAAAATTTGTGGTTGATTTCTGGTAAAGAGAAACTCAACTATCCCTTTAAGCATACCTCTCCCCCTTCCCCTCCCTTGGCAAGACCAATTCAACATTTCAGTTTATTTCATTTTTTTAATTGGCACTATAGCATTATAAAATAGCAGAATTTATTTTGAAGTGTTTGCAATAACCAACCTTCGGAATGACTAACCTAAAGGTCCTTTCCGATTGAGCGGCGAACGTTGGCGAACGTTTACGAATATAGCGAAATCGTGGGATTTCGCCAAGATTCGTTAACCGTTGCAAAAGTTTGTTAAAGGTTGCAAGAAAATTCACAAACCGTCGCAAACGGTTTTTCTTGTCGCAAAGAAAGTTTCAACATGTTACAAATTTCTTTACGAACGTATTTTTCACAAACTGTTGCAAAACAGTCCCAAGCCTCTGCAAACGGTTTTAAGACATGTCGCTAACGTTCTAACCAAATGACTATATGATTCATTTATAAGCAACCCATTGAATGGCGAATGCTTAAGGTCTTATCCCACTGAGCGGCGAACGTTTGCGAACGTTTGCGAATTTTGCAAATTAGCGATTTCGCCATGGATCATGCGCGTCGATACTAAAGGAGTGGTCACACTGAGCACGAATCCCCACGACTAGACCCGCGAATGCAGTACGCATTGGTACAAATCTATGGCAAGCCATTTTAACATTTATTCCTATTTCTTGATATCAATAATTGAATTATTGATATCGGTTTATTTCTTGATATCAAGTATTACCAATACAGAAAAGTATTTCTTGATATCAATGCATTCTTGATATCAATAATTCGATTTCTTGAGTTAAAGATTTCGATTTCTTGATATCAAGAATTGAATTCTTGATATCAAGAAATAGGAATAAATGTTAAAAACGGTTTGCCATAGATTTGTACCAATTCGTACTGCATTCGTGGGTGTAGTCGTGGGGATTCGTGTCCTATGTGACCACTACTTAAAGTAGTGGTCACACTGGACACGAATCCCCACGACTAGACCCGCGAATACAGTACGCATTGGTATAAATCTATGGCAAGCCGTTTTCAACATTTATTCCTATTTCTTGATATCAATAATTGAATTATTGATATTAGTTTATTTCTTGATATCAATTATTACCAATACAGAAAATTATTTCTTGATATCAATAATGCATTTCTTGATATCAAGAGTTCAATTTCTTGATATCAAGAATTGAATGCTTGATATCAAGAAATAGGAATAAATGTTTAAAATGGCTTGCCATATATTTGTACCAATGCGTACTGCATTCGCGGGTCTAGTCGTAGGGATTCGTGTTCAGTGTGACCACTCCTTACGTAAAACCCATTCATTAGAGGAAATGAATGAATGGTCCACCCCCCCCCCCCCCCCTCCCTCATTGATCAATGGGTATCAATTACGGATCGACGCCCAGCCATGGATCGTACATCTATGATTTGGCCAAGATTCGAACATGTTCAAAATTTCTTTGCGACAAGGACAAACTGTTTGCGATGGTTTGCGAAATTTCTAGCAACGTTCAAGGAACTTTTGCAACGGTTAACGAATCTTGGCTAAACCATAGCTTGTGATGTGCAGTGCCCTCTCTACAAAAAGTAAACTACCCCTTTAAGCATTAAGTGAATTTCGCAATTGCGTAAGGGGTCCATGATTGATGCAGTTTATAACAACGTCCAACAAGTTAATGCCCCTGCCAGTCACTTACTCCGTGTAATATGCACACTCATCATCAGTATGCATGTATTTAAGGATAATCATCATCATTACAAGAGTTTGTTTGATGTGTAATAAGTGATAGATAGAAAAAATTAATTTCTACTGAAAGTGAATAAATAGGCAGATATAAATAAGAAACTACATTTGCTTTAAATTTTTATTCGTCAAGATCAGAAAAAAAACATTACAGAATCAAGACGGTAACTTTGAGTATAATAACTCAGCAACTAATTGCTAAATTTCAACGAACTTCAAAATTATGAGATTAACCGTTAAAGGCAATTGTCATATGAAACACTGCGGGTAGGCGAAGCTCTATGGTACTTGTAATATTGTTCACACGATTTGTTCGCACTTCATGTTATCAAAAACACTATATTCATTTTGTTTTACAGTTAAACCTGCTAATGCGACCACCTGTTTATAGTGAACACCTGCTGCCCCGTGAAAAATCACGTCTTAATCGACCTGCGTAATGCGACTAATACCACCCTACATTTAAAATCACTTTGTCGCGTTTTCGCATTTTTAAATTCAAAATCAAAATCAATAACACTTTATCTATCTAACAACGGGGAAGGGAAACGGTTAAAATATCCAACAAACAGCTAAGAGGAGATGATTGATATTGTTTAAGCATTCCCTTTTAAACCACTCTTGTAATGATTTTGACGCTTAAAATCAAACAACACAAACACAAAACAAACTTTGCTATACTTTTGCTGCAATCTCTACATAATAATAATACAACGCTCTCAAAGAACCAGCAAGTCTGGCACTTCATTTTGTTTAGAGGATTAAAAGACTTCAATTAAATATATATTATAGTATAAAACTGCTCAAGGTTAGACATTTCAATGATTGTTCACATCATAACTATTATCTAAATAGAGTAAGACACATTCCCACAACATTTCCATCTATGTTATCATAAGAGCAGCACATGGAGCGACCATACCATCACAGTCATTACAATCGGATGTTTTCAACTTCCCCAAATTGCATATGAATTTAAAATACTTGTCTTGATTTAGGAATACTGGAGCGGTATTTTTAAGCACAAACCAGAAAAGGGGGAATATTAGCCCCATATTAGCTATGGCAATAATGAGATTATCACACTTTCCAATACAAGACAAGTTTGTGCACTTAAATAGTATTAATTTGTTAGTTTTAAACTGAAAGAATGTCATTGTTATTCAGGGACCGTGCAAAGCATTTGTCGCGGAGCAATTGTCGACGGAGCAAATGTCGGCGGAGCAAATGTCGGCGGAGCATTTGTCGCGGAGCAATTGTCGCATCTTCGGAGCATCTGTCGGCGGAGCAATTGTCGGCGGAGCAATTGTCGCGGAGCAATTGTCGCATCTTCGGAGCAATTGTCGGCGGAGCAATTGTCGGCGGAGCAAATGTCGGCGGAGCAAATGTCGGAGGAGCATTTGTCGGCGGAGCATTTGTCGGTGGAGCATTTGTCGACGGAGCAAATATCGCGGAGCATTTGTCGCGGAGCAATTGTCGCATCTTCGGAGCATCTGTCGGCGGAGCAATTGTCGGTGGAGCAATTGTCGGCGGAGCATTTGTCGGCGGAGCATTTGTCGGCGGAGTAATTGTCGGCGGAGCAATTGTCGGCGGAGTAATTGTCGGCGGAGTAATTGTCGGCGGAGCATATGTCGGCGGAGCATTTGCCGCGGAGCATTTGTCGCGGAGCTTTTGTCGCATATTTCGGAGCAATTGTCGGCGGAGCATATGTCGGCGGAGCATATGTCATGGTCATAGGTCAGTGCCCGGGCGGCGACCGCCCGGGCATCCGGCGTATTTTAGGCGGCGAGTTAAAAATAAGCAGGTGCCGTCTCCACAGCCTTTGACCTTTGATCCTTGATTGTTTGACCTAAATCGACGGCGACCGCTCTATTTTTTCGGCGACCTCCCTGACGCCGAGCGTATTTTGGGCGGCAAGTGAAAAGTTAGCAGACGCCGCCCAAATGTTAACTCTGCACTAAAATTTCAGCGACGACCGAGCGATGCCTAAAATCCAGCGGCCGTCGGTCGGTACCCGGGCAAAAATTGTCTAAAAATTCGCCACCCGGCCGCCGAGCAGCTTACCGCTGAAGTTTTAGTGCGGAGTTAAAAATTGGGCGCTAATTGGGCGCTAATCTGCTAACTTTTCAGTCGCCGCCGAAAATATGCTCGGTGCCCGGGCGGTCGCCGACAAAATCGAGCGGTCGCCGTCGAGCGATTTAGGTCAAACAACGAAGGGTCAAAGGTCAAAGGCTGCCGAGCGGTCGCCGAGCTGCAGGCTACAAATCGGTCGGTCACCCCTCTGAGTTGTTACCATAACCTAATGTTTAAAAACTGTGCCCAGTATCGTTGCAACCGCACGGTTTTAAAATTTGCGTGCCGGTCGTCGCAGTTATTTCATCACATTGCATTCTGCGTAGATTACCTAGTACGCTCGAATCGCCGACAGCTTTTTGTGTATAATCTCAATGGACTCTTTATTTCCTGGCATGACAACCACAGCTAAATGAAAATATGTATACATGGATATGAATATTTTAAAGAATAGATTTTAATGAAAGTAGTTTGTATAACTTTTGGTTGTGAATTGTAGACTGACAATGATGCGCATAGAATCAACCGTATTAATAGTCCATGAGCCGAGGTCGAAATACGAGGTCGAAATACAACATCATACTAGTTTCCATAGCAGCGGCTTATCAATTTAGCCTTAAATGGTGTATATGGATTCCTGGACCTCATGCCTTCCGAGGAAATCTCATTCAGCCATAAACACCGCAGGAGTAATGAGTAATGTGAGTTTCCATGAATTACATACCAATATTAATGCAATTAGAAGTTAGGATTATGTCACTGACCTGGAGTTGACCCCTAATTACCTCTAATGACCTTAGCAATAATGTTTTGTACTTGATATTCTAGAATCTGATAGCTGGTATCACATTCGTTGGTCCCTGAAAAAATAAAAAAAACCTAGGGCTACTGGATGTCAAAATGTTTTATTTTCTTTCGGGACATTTCGTTTTTCAGTGGAATCCACCGTTTCTGTGGGGTGTATTTGACCATGTATCACAAAAACGGCGTTGCCATGGTAACGTGCAACTTTTTGGGGTCGAAAATTCCAGTTTCGGATAGTTGAGATTTGTACCTTTACAATGATACCAACAATAATTGGTCGTCCGAGGGGTGCAGCCAACTCCATTTTTAAGCCACTTTTCAGGTTTTGGCTCATGGACTATAAAGGTAAAGACCAGTTTTGGAAACGCCCCCCTCTCAAAAAAATGAAATGGAAGCTCGTATTACCAATAATGTGAAAGAATATTAATATACTAATATAGGATCATCCAAATTTTGCCAAGAAACCGCCTACTAATTGATATATTTGCAAAATTATATATCTATTCCGATGAGATAGATATGTCGCCCGTACGCTATGTGTATTACGACCAGAGATTTGCTTCTGATATTTCTGTATTAAACAATGCTTATCGTCGGATTTTACCACACAAGCCCTATTTCAATACATATTCAACAATAATGATCAATATACCGAAAACAAAAAGTAACTTCACCCCTAAGCAATTGCCCATAATTTCATAACCAAGAATCGTTTCAAGATTTCGTCTTGCCAATATATCCATATGGTAGTTAGGAAAACAATGTGTAAAAATAAGAGCTAACCATTAATCCATGGACGAGTGAGCACACATTACAGAAAAAATTGTCATAATTATTTAAAAATTCGCAAAAGTATTATCATCATTACAAATTATTGTGAGTTGGAAAATTTAAAAATACACTGTTTTACAATTGCAATCAATGCATTTTACCACATGTGCCATCAAAAAATCAAAATTAAAGTGATGCAGGTAAAGTGTTAGATATTGCACAAAATGACATTTGAGACTTCAATCCTATATCAATATCATTGTAAAATACAATTGAAAGATTTGTGAAAGTTTGAAAGAAAACGAAACCGTTTACCTCGTGAAAAAAGGGAATATTGATTTCATATTTTATCACCGAAAACTGATGGCCTACCGTAAATTTGTCAGAGGAATGATGGTCCGGCCGTTGATATGCGCACCGTACCCGTACATGTACACATCGGCTCAGCTCAACAGTCGTGGGTATATCGACTCGTTGCGCTGCCCTGTCTATATCGGTGAGGTTCAGCCCGTGATCGCGTGGTCCGTTGCGCGACGGCGCGGCAGACTGGGCGTGAACGTGAAAGCTACAGCTTCCAAATAAAAGCAACTCCACGTACGCATATTCTGAAATTCCATTGTCCTCTTTCAAATGTTCTTCTATAAATACTCACTCTCCCTCTCTCATATACCCAGCTAGCCACCTGACGTTGGGCCGATGTCGGAATTTGGTTGCCGGATGTCGGCATATCGCCGTTGGCTCGAGGTTAAAATGTCCGCCAGCCCAACATCGTCACGACGTCATTTTTGTGATATATTGGCATAAGGTCATTTTCCGACAATGGCCCAACATCATGTCATGATTTTAACCTCGAGCCAACGGCGATATGCCGACATCCGGCAACCAAATTCCGACATCGGCCCAACGTCAGGTGGCTAGCTGGGTAGTAGGCAACATCCGCAATATTGTGTATTGATTTTTCATGGAGGCAATGGAATAGTTTGGTCAGACTGAAAGGGGGCACGCCGTATATATTTTTTCTACAGAATGTATGCATTATTGGCTTTCTTGCAGTGCCACGTCGTGGGAGGGAGCAGGGAGGGTGTGGGAGGGGTATCGCACTATCGCCCCTCCCACAGTAGGGAGCTTTTGCAACTTTTCACTCGAAAAAAGTGCAGTGTGTTCCATACCTTGGAATATACTAGAAGCATGACCTCCCACATGATTGAAACCATTATAGAAACACAAACATGCATACACCCTACATGCATGTCTGTATAGGCTATATTTGGGGAGGGTATGTGGTTAGATTTTTTGTATGTATCACCTCAGAAGTATGATAGTTGTGCAAAGGAGAGATATCCCCCACCCTTTACCCTGTCATACCCCCAATTTATTCCTGTGATGTTTTGTATGGAAAATTATTAGAAGGGGGGGGGGGGTACGCCCCCATGCAACATCACTGCATGTAGAGGTTGCTCCCCCTGTACTCCTTATTTTTTAATAACAAAGTGAATGAAAGATGTGGATTGTCAGACAGTGTCAGCACATTATTTATCTTTTGTGTCAACCAGTTGCAAATAACTACAAGTCTGTTTTTTGTTAGTATCTAACATGCACACACACCCAAACAAACACACACACACCTACACTCACACATACTCTGCGGATACATCACTACACAGAGCCCACATTTACTTTCAAGTACAGTCAAACCTGTTATAGCGGCCACCTTTTTATAGCAGCAAACCTGCCTATAATGGCCACCAAACATGATCCCTTGTCGAGAAAAGGAATGTAATGGAACCTGTCTATAGAGTATAGTGATCACCTTTCTACAGTGGCCACTTTGATTGGCGGTCATGGTACACAGGTTGGACTGTCCATTTTCATGTTTCTAGCAGTTTTCCCCCTTTGTATAAGTACCTGGTACTATGTGTGCATTTTTTACATTTCAAACTAACACAATCGCCTGTTTGTGTATGCTGGTAAATTGTACTTTTTTGAAGCAGGATTTACATTCCTGAAATTTGAAGCAATGCAAATGTATTGTGTATTTACACAGCATTTGCACATGTTATGAAAATCAATTATATAACATATGCAATTATTGTTATTTGGATACTTTGTATTTCATTTTTCAATAAATGCAGAAACAACTGTTACAAAAAATTAAATACTGGGTGATTGATTCAACTTTTGGATGTGTGCAGATCATGTAATGTATCTGTGAATGTGTCTCATACGTTGTCCACTTAGCCATTTGGTTGATCCTGATCTATGAAAAATACAATTGAGTTGGCTGACCCTTCATTACCCTGCATATAATAGGGCAAGCCTCTGTGAATCCAAGCAAAAGGAGGGTCAAAAGGATAATTGGCATAGTGATACACACTCACATTTCTTCTTGGGTGTTATCAGGAACTTCAATCATACATTATATCAATAACCTTGTACAATTATTCTGAATCATATTATTTATTATTCTTTCATCTGAGAAAAACAATGGTTTGTTTGAGTTGTAGCGACCCATACTCGCTCTCTTCTCGCTTGACCCCGACCTTCATTTACTGAACCGGTCGTATCCAGATTTTTACCTTTACACTTTCACCGGTAATTTTCCACCACGCAGTTCATTAACATTCATGTATTCACACCACGTGAGTTCAGCTATCCAATCGCGCCACGTCATTGCGGCTCCGCGCACCCCATCTCGCACGTGGGATTTCCAGCTAGCCTCACTCCTTGCAACATCTTAAAGGGCATCAAGCGTGGGGATGCTACATAGCGGGTCGCCATTTTGAACTGGGTTAGTTTGCGCGCACCGCATGACACTGAGCTAACGTGCATTACGCACCGTGCGCAACGCGTATGCAAGATGGCGCCGCGCATCTCATTTGACGAATCTGAACTACCTTTAAGTCGAGTCAACATCAACACTCGTTTTCTCTCCCCGCTTTCGAGACCCTTCTGTGGCGTGCATCTTCCATCATGTCACAGTACCTTTCACGCCGTCCCTAGCGGACTGGATGGTTTCTAGTGGTACGATGTAATCACCGCCGTCTTGTGCCACTGATTCACCACTGGGAGCTTCCACGTCACGATACGCACCGGGAAGTTCTGGCGTACTCATCACACAGCTCTACTCACCGCAGCTGTTCTGCTCATCCATCTTCTTAGTCGGCCTACGACAATGGACGACTCACTGTTCCTTCGGCACCGACTCTGATTCCTGTATTCATCTTTCCTTGGCATTGACCCGTCGAGCGACTCACCGTCTCCCCGTCGACCGCCGCATCATCTTCTTCATTTCTCGTCTCGACCGCGCCTCGCGAGCGTCACCATCTTCACGAGCGTACTCATCAGCGTCGTCATCGCGCACTTCGCGGTTCTTCAACCACGTCATCGAAGTCGCGTTTCCGCTTTCCAAGTCTCCGCATCATCATCGCGTGCAGCCCCTTCCTTCGTACATCCAACTCTCTCACACTTTTCGGACTCTAGCCAACATTCACTGTAAGCAATTATTTACCTGCATTTACTTATTGTCATGCATATTTCATTATCAGCTTTGGCCAATGTTACTGTATTCACCTTTCCTTGGCATCGACTCCGATCACCATCTCTCGTTGAGTCAACATCAACTCTAGTTTTCTCTCTCCGCCGTCGAGACCCTTCTGTGGCATGAATTTCCATCATGTCACAGCACCTTTCACGCCGCCCCTAGCGGACTGGATAGTTTCTAGTGGTACGTTATAATCACCGCCGTCTTGTGCCACTGATTCACCACTGGGAGCTTCCACGTCACGAAACGCACGGGGCAGTTCTGGCGTACTCACCTCACAGCTCGACTCACCGTAGCTGGTCTGCTCACGCATCTTCTTAGTCGGCCTACGACAATGGACGATTCACTGTTCCTTCGGCACCGACTCTGATTCCTGTATTCACCTTTCCTTGGCATCCACCCGTAGAGCGACTCACCGTCTCCGCGTCAACCGCCGCATCATCTACTTCTCTTCTCGTCTCGACCGCGCCTCGCGAGCGTCATCTTCACGAGCGTACTCATCAGCGTCGTCATCGCGCACTTCGCGGTTCTTCAACCACGTCATCGAAGTCGCGTTTCCGCTTTCCAAGTCTCCGCATCATCATCGCGTGCAGCCCCTTCCTTCGTACATCCAACTCTCTCACACTTTTCGGACTCTAGCCAACATTCACTGTAAGCAATTATTTACCTGCATTTACTTATTGTCATGCATATTTCATTATCAGCTTTGGCCAATGTTACTACGTGCAATACTGTATTCATTCATATTCTCATCCCGTTGCAACGGCACACATGTATTTATTTATAACCCATTAAACATACGAAAAGGGAACCTTACTTTCTCTTGTTTTTTCTTGTCTACCTCGCTTCCTCGTAACTAAAATAAAATGGTGATATGTTGTGTGAACACGCATTACAAATCCATACGCAATCTACACCCACACACAATAATATCCCACAGAGTTTTAAAAATGACAAATTTATGTAATACAGGGAAACCCTGTTGACAAGATGAATGTTGAATCTATTATTCCTTCAGTATTAGGCTTTGGTTTGACAAAAAAATCTACTGGAACCACTGTACCAACCATATACTGGGAAACCTCGTTATAAGGAGCTCGCTTATAACGAGGTACCGTGTATAACGAGGAGAATCCTTTGGTCCCAATTTTTCCAATGGCATAATGCATCACTTATAACGAGCTCGGTTATAACGAGGTAAAATCGATAGTTTCGACTACCTCGTTATAACGGAGTTTCCCTGTAATAATTTATTCCATATTGCCCACTGATTTGAACTACAAATTAAAAACATCCTTTTTCATTAAATCATAATTACCTTTATCACATGTAATAAGGAAGACATAAAAGATATATTATCAAATTAATTTTGATTGAATTTGAAAAAGATAACAGATTGTTGCTATGACCACTATTCGGTCATTGTTACTTCCCGGAACAAAACTTATCTTTGTTGATACAGTGGAACCTCCTAACAAGAGGTACCGGATACAGCGATGATAATTTTACACATCAAGGATCTTTGTATTTTATTATTTTGAAGCCCAGGCACAAGATATCTGACATAAAGAATTCAATCCAATTGTGCCCGAAGTGCTTGTTATACTTAGGTTTTGTTAATTTTTAAAATGTGTGCATGAATAATTCCATGCTAAAAAGTTGTATTTGAGAAATGAACTGTTTATGCTATCTAGGGAAATCCTGTTATAACGAGCTCGCTTATAACGAGGTACCGTTTATAACGAGGAGAATCCTTTGGTCCCGATTCATAAAATCATTTACATGCTTGTTATTAATTGGGCCGTTTATAACGAGGTAAATTTGATAGTGCCGACTACCTCGTTATAACAGGGTTTCCCTGTATATGAATTTGAAGGCGTTATCGGTAGGGCCTCAATTTGGCATCAGCATGGTGATGGATGTGTGGGCAATCACTGGCTGAACATCCCTGCCACTTCCCACGGTCGACGTCCACATATACCATGTCTGATACACTAGAAGTCCTGGTCCAATATTATGGTGTTTTTTTCGCTCAGTGACGTACAGAGCTTTCAACGACGCAGGGAGCGATCTATTGCCCCGTCCACCGCACTCAAATGACAGTTTCCTAATTTGGTGAAGGCGGACGTACATTCGTAGACTGCATGACATCACATCTCGTTGTCACAATCAATGCATAGACAACGCATGGCTTGCTTGTATTGTTAACACACAAAATAATTAGCTATGTACCAGACGTGATAGCAATGTGCTGAATGTTTACCTCGCTACAAGTGTGTTGATTGGCTGACCATAGAGCTGTATCGTGCGGTCGCATAGTAACCAGCATAATTCTGACCAAAGTGTGTCGCAGATTTAAACCCAAGAACGGTCGGCCCGCTGTTACTGTAGGAAGTTCTTGATTTCGCAAACGAACTGCAGGATTATCCGTCCACGTTGCGTTGGCGAAAACCTGCTAGCTTAGTTCCTTGCTAATGGATGTTGGGGGTCCCTTCCTGCAGGGTATGAGCATGGCGACTGGTTGGCGAACACTGGTAATTTGTAAATCATGTGCACTTATTGTACAAAATGAACCACAAACATATATTCATGTAGTAAAAAGAGGATTTGATTTCTAATCAACATGGACAAAATTTGTTATTTTCCCTTCAGTTTGTTATTCAGCTGTTAGGATCGAAAGCTACACTACTATTAACTCTAATTTTATTCCATTGTCAATTTTTCAGTAGCAGTTTTCATCTGTTTTTCAATCAGTATACAGTATACAGCATGCCTAATATCTGAAAATCTTGCAGAGATACAAAAATTCAAAAATGCATTGTTAACCTTTTCTCATGTCCAGTCTGCCCTTGTTTATTGAGATTTTCTTTTATAACAACATAGCAATCACGCCCATGATAAGTTTTCAAAATGTGCGCTCAATGCACATTCTTTCCTCCTCTGACATTTATCTGTTTTCGAATCCCATTGAGATCACTTCGTGCAAGTATAGCAATTGACACACAATGGTATGCCAAAATGAACTCTCAATGCTTCTGCCTGCTAATTTGAAGCTGAAATTCAAGTTTCAGAACACAGATCTATCATTTATCTTTGTCCACAGTCAAAGAAAAAGGTTCTCAATGAATTACCTAATCCGTAAGTCAATCACGGTCTCCACCAGCACCAATCGTGTGAGTCGTGTCAGCATGCAGATTGCACATCCATTCTATCGGTACCCGGAAATCCTCTATGTATAATGTCGAAGAGAACAGCCACATCCAATGCTATAAAATGAGGATAAAAATCAATAAGTTGCTTTATGATGGCAATTGGTATGGAAAGTCAATTACCTTATGTAAGACAAAAAGAAAACACTGATCATCCAAGGTTTTTTCCCCCAACATTTTGATTGCCAAGCCTAATATATAATGGAAAAAAACTTGTCCTGAAGTAAGAGATTTGCAGATTAGCCGGTATTGTCCATGGAGGAGGGGGGGGGGGGGGGGGGGGGGTGAGGTGGGTCACACAAGGCCAAGGGAGCAGAGCTATGCGGCTCTTTACGGCAACAACATCGGCCGGTACAGAGAGTTTGACATATTTGACGTAGTCGTACAATATTTCCGAAGCCGAGAGTATGATTTAGTATTGGTTAAAAAAATGTTAGATATGGGAGGTGGAACAATCCACCCAATGCACCACCACAATTCACAATGACAATAATTTTTATTTTGCGACATTTCACTTTTGTCTTTTGAGTTTGACCGAGTACTACAGACACAGTGCATTCCAGACCATGACCTAACATATTCATCAAAAATGAGCATCGATAAAAAAAAAAATTAAAAAAAAACGGATTACCCATTCTAAATATTCTCAAATTTGAGAAGGCTCATCATTTTACAATCATAAGTCATAAGTCATAACAAAAGAGATATCAGCATAACTAGATCGACAAATAAAAAAAAAAAACCGGGCGGGGATCGGACACAATTATAGCAGGCACGACAAGGTCAAAGGTCACCAAAGCCGTTGCCTAACGCTATTCAAATAATGATAATTATCTCCATACTAAAGGGACATTTGACAAAATCAAACCCTATTTTAATCTTCTTTTACCATAAGCTAAACAATACGGTAGAAGAGAAACGAGGAAGCTCCAAGTAATTTTTGTGGAGTTAGACACATTACCTGTATGACTTTAATGGATTATCAATCAGCATTGTTTCATAAACCATGATCAATGCATTCCGCCACATGTGCGGATTCACAACAATGTACAGGCACGCGCAATACCTTGTGACTTTTGAATTGGGCCATTTTTTCTTTAATCTGTGCTCATTCAGCCATAAAGTGATGAATATCTATGATTTTCACAAATACTGTACTAGACCATTGTACCGATATTGTGGCAAGATGACATCTTGAAACAATTATCGGTTATGAAATTATGGGCAATTGCTTAGGGGTGAAGTTACTTCTTGTGTTCGGTTTAGATGTTTTCGGCTACTTTCCCGGCTTTAAAGGGACTAAGTAACATTGTCCAAATCCTCAAAATAAAATGTTCGTTCTAGCGGTTCCCTCATAACTTGTTGTATTCGTATTAACAATACAATTATGGGACAGGTTTCGGTTTTTCAAATTTCCTTTTCGTTACAAAGTTATGTACGATTGAAGTATTCAGATAAGAAAAACTCCAGGCGAGTTTTTCATCCCTGTACAAAGTGAATGCAGTGAGTTAGTGAATATCACCCAATATCACTTTGCATTTTCGCTCATTACTTGGCCATGCAATGTCCATTTGACTTGAAATGTTCACACAATACCCTGTGGACATATGAGATAACAACACTATACATTGCATCAAGCCTAGATCAAGTTACTAGATCCCTTTAAGCGCCTAATAAATGTTGCGTATTATTAGTTTTATTGTTATGACACTTTCAGTTCTAATTGTCTAAAGAGAACAGCACTTGTCAAACATTTCCAGCAAATACTATCGTTTCTGTCATAGCGTAATGCAAACGCAATAAATGGATTCGTATGAACATAATTCGAAACTCGAATGGTATTCACCACACGGCTCCTGTACAATCACTGGCGTACTGGTGTGTTTTTGTGTGTGGGGGGGGGGGGGGGCGAGGCGCTTCCCCCTCCCCCCTCCAAATAAATTTCAATCATGGCTTTTATCTAATTCGATAACAGTGATTGAAAAGAAAAGTATTTATTTAAACAAGAAAACTCAGATTTCGCTTCATGTCAAGTCAAATCTCCTTCCCAAGTATGCACTAGATTTTTAAAATAAAACATTGCAAAAGCACCTCACCGTGCACCCAATACCACCACACCTTCCAACACACAATTCCCGCTCTCGATTATTGAGTTCGCTCCATCGTGAATCGGTCCTGTATATGTCTTGAACAAAGGCATAGGGGGGGGGGGGGGGGGTAACCCCACCCCTCCGTCTTTGTCCAACAAATTACCGTTTTGGGATGTTTGAACACTCTGCCGCCCCCCCCCCCCCCCCCCCTTTCAAATTATTATTCGTCTCCAGACCCAATCAAAAGTGTGAAGAACCCTGATCTTGGCCTCGAAAATGCTGACAAATTTTGATCTCGACCTCAACAATTTGGACCAGTCCTGTTTTCGGCTTGAACGATTTACGACTGGACCTGGTCTAGACTTCGAACAATTGGACTGGTTACTTGTCTCGGCTTCAAACATTTTCTTCGACTACTCCCCCTCCCCCTCCCCCCCCCCCCCCCACCCCGACCCCTCACTGATAACTTGTTTTCCTGCGGAAATACCCCCTCCCCCTTTGAAAAAACTCTGGCTACGCCATTGGTCTGGGGACTGGGCTCGTAAACATTAATATGAAAATAAATGTGCAAAACACATAAGAAGAACGCTTCTGGCTGCTTACATAGTTTTTAACATTTTTGATCACTCCTGTTTAATTTCATTTTGCATACTTTTGAATTGTATAGTCTACCATTATGGATTTTAGCTTATTTATTTGTTCTTTTGCAAGATGTTTTACCATGCTTTTTTATGCGTGCCTTTGTGTATGTTTTATGTTGTATTTTACTCATGTCATAATGCCTGTTCTCCAAAGTTCCTATTTAGAATTAAATGACAGTAGACTATCAAAATATTCGTAATTTGTTAAGTCGTAATATAGGGGATGATGAAATTGATGGACCTGAAAGCTTATGTTATACCCCATGTGAATTTAACTCACAGGTTCACTCTTTAAATTTACAGTCAAATTTATTTTATCAAACATACTTGCATATTAATTGTCGCAGCTTAAATAGAAATTATGATGCAATATGTTCATTTTTAGATGATTTGAATGTGCAATTTTCTGCAATAGGTTTGACTGAAATTTGGATAAAAGATGCAATACCTTATTATAATTTTAATCAATATATATTTGTAATGAATGCTAGAGAGAACAGAAGGGGAGGTGGTGTAGGAATATTGTTACATGAAAACTTGAAGTTTAAACGACGAACTGATTTAGAAGTTATTAACACACAATGTGAATCTATTTTTATTGAAATTGAAAAATCGAAAAAAAATATTTTAATTGGTGTTTTTTATCGACCTCCTGATCAATCAGTGCAATCATTTTTACAAGAATTTGAACATTTATTAGATATTGTAAATAGAGAAAATAAAATTATATATGTTATGGGTGATTTTAATATTAATTTATTTCATATTAATTCTTGTCAACATGTAAATGCCTTTTTAGATATGTTAATGGTAAATACTATGTACCCTATGATAGATTGCCCTACACGCATAACTGATAATTCTTGTACATTTATTGATAATATTTTTACAAACAACTTGGATGAGTCATGGACGGGCACAATTATTAGTGATATAAGTGATCACCTACCAATATTTTTAATTAATAGTAAAGTGGTTGGAAACAATCATAACCTTTGTATTTTAAACATGATATTACTGAAGAAAATATTACACAGTTTATTAGTAAAATGTCAAATATTTCATGGTCATTGAATTTTGCTAATGTTAATAATGGTTATGATTACTTTTTAAGTAATTATATTGAAATATTTAATGAATGTTTTCCTTTAAAACAATTCAAAAAAAGAAAGAAGTGCAATAATGCTTGGTTTACTAAAGAATTACGCAAGATCTGTAAAAAGAAATGCAAATTGTATAAAAAATATTTAAATAATCGTACTGACTATAGAAAAGAAGTGTATACAAAGTGTAGAAATAAAGTTAATAAATTGATTAAAAAGGCTAAAAATCAATATTTTAAGACTAAGTTTGAATATGCCTCTGGAAATATTAAGAAAATATGGGTATTGATAAATGCAAGCATAGGTAAACAGGTGAAAAAGAAAAATATGCCAGATTCAATTGTTGTTAATGATCGTGTAATAAATGATAAAAGTGAAATATGTTCATCTTTTAATGACTATTTTATAAATGTGGGTCCAAATTTAACTGATAATTTGAATGGCAATATGAATAATCAAGATGACATTTTCAAAAATATTCCTTTTAATGAATTTACAGCATATTGTAATCCTATTACTCCGAAGGAAATAATTGATATTGTAAGTACAATGAAAAGTGATAAAAGTTCTGGATATGATGAAATAAGTATAAGATTATTGAAAAGAGTTGTTCATATTGTTTGTTACCCATTAAGTGCAATATTTAATTTTTCTTTGACAACAGGTTCTGTACCTGATAAATTGAAAATTGCAAAGGTTATACCAGTTTTTAAAAATGGATCAAAAGAAACAATATCAAATTATAGACCTATATCTTTACTTCCGGTTTTTTCTAAGATATTAGAACGTGCTGTTTATAATCGTCTTTTAAATTTCTTAAATAAGTGCAATATCATAACAGATTGTCAGTATGGTTTTAGACCAGGGCATTCCACATCCACAGCAATAATTCAACTAGTATATAATGTTTTAAAAGTATTTGAAGGACTTGAAATTTTAATTGGATTATTTTTAGACTTAAGTAAGGCTTTTGATACCCTCGATCATGAAATTTTATTAAAAAAACTTTATTATTATGGAATTCGAGGAATATCTTTGAAATGGTTTACAAGTTATTTAGAAAATAGAACACAATTTGTACAAATAGATGATAAAAAATCTGATATTCAATTTTTACGATGTGGAGTGCCCCAAGAATCTATTCTTGGACCACTATTATTCATTATTTATATAAATGATATGTGTAATATTTCTAGCAAGGTGAAATTTATTCTTTTTGCCGATGACACTAGTGTGTTCATGTCTCATTCTAACATTGATGTTTTAAAAGAAGATTTTAAGCATGAGTTATTGAAACTTTTTAATTGGTTGTGTATAAATAAATTGGTTTTAAATTATCAAAAGACAAATTATATGATTTTTACGAAGAAAAAAATTAATTTTGATGATATAGAACTACGGGTAAATCAATATTTATTTGAGCGTGCAATAGTAGTACAATTTGTAGGTGTTTTAATTGATAGTAGATTATCATGGAATGAACACACTAGTAGTATGTGCAATAGATTAGCCAAAAATGTAGGTGTATTAAGAAAAAAAATTTCCTGTACATATTTTAAAGATGCTTTATCATTCATTGATTACTCCGTACTTAAATTATTGTATTATAGTATGGGCCTATTCAAGTAAAGAGAATATAGATAGATTATTCAAATTACAAAAGAAAGCAATACGGATAACTAATCATGCTCATTTGTATGCACATACAAGTCCTTTATTTTATCAATGTAAGATATTAACAGTCATTGATATAGGAAATTTACAAATTGCAACATTCATGTACTTACTATTTATTGGATAATTACCGAAACAAATATCTAATTACTTTATTCAGAATACTCAAATTCATGATTATAATACAAGAAATGTTGCAAATTATCATCTTCCTAAAATACGAACCACCATTATGAAAAATTCTTTGTTTTTTAAGGGCCCACAGTTATGGAATAACATCCCCACTGAATTAAAGTCTCGTCAATCTGTAAACATTTTTAAATACAAATATAAAAAATACTTATTAGATAACTACAATGTGCAATAGAATTATCAGGCAATATGACAATGTTTTAATGTATTTGTTTTGTTTTGTATTAGTGTATAGTTATCCTATTATGTAATACTTTTATACAGGGGTTAGCTTTCATATAAGGAGCCTTACTCCTTTCTGCTAACCCCTAACACTGTCATATGAATGTCTTTTATGTTTTTTTTTCTATCTCTGTATTTTGTATTGTTTGCATTTGATGTATTTTATGACAAGTGTTGAATAAACTGAATTGAATTGAATTGAATACATTGTTCATGTTGTTTTTGGCATAAACTAATTATTGTGATGACCTGATTGAGCTGAATATGTCACATTGCGAATATTTGTTGTCGTTGAATTTTTGATTTGCCCTTATGAATCAATCATAACCTCTTGTGGTCTGTTGAATCATGACGATGATGACGCACAAATGAACATTATAGAACATGTCATCAAGTCAGAATTTCCTTTTTAGGTGTGCACCAGATTGCACAGTTTCAAGTGCAAAAATACGAAAGCTCCCTATCGTGGACACCCCTCCCACACCCTGGGTAGACTAACACACTTCGCTCCTTCAGGCTTGGTCGCTTTGCTCCCTCGCAATATCTGGTGGTGATGCGGATTTGGTTAAGCCCAACCCCCGCCAAAAAAAAACAAAAAAAAAGAAGAAAAAATTGTCTCATTACGCCACTGTATGCAAACCCGCGGAACATTTTTTTAAGGCAGATTTATTTCTACATTTATTTACCAAATCAAAATAAAATATACAGAGAACAGTTTTACATATATAATAATAAAACAATGAAATAGGAATAGTTATATAATCATATAAATCAATGTGACAATAATGTATGTACATTATTACAACAAAGAAACAAATGCAGCAGACCAACCATCATAAGCAGGGAGCTTGAGTGGTTGGTGGCCTGGGAGGGGGAGGGGGAGCTACATGGTGCCAAAAAGGTGCTGTATAATAATTACTAACTCGTCAGTTAAATGATCAATCTGAATTATAAAAACAAATATAAATACAAAACATAATAAAATAAATTAAAAGCGTGTTGAGTGGGTCAACAGTGCAAGTGCAAGTGCAAACTATAGTGTATAAAATAAAAAGGGGTGCATGTATATTGTACGTGCTGGTGCGGGTGCAAAACACACGTGTATTTTTTTTATATAGGCGAGCAAAAAAAATTATAAATATTAAAACATGTACCAATGACAATTAATCAACAAATAACAAGCAATCCATAAATACACAATTTATCAAATTTTATGAATAAAATGATCAGGTTTTGATGGGAGTCTAAGAAGAATATTTTAATATAAGATTTGTTTTCAAATGGGCTTTAAAAGAAAAAGGGGATGTACATTGTTTTATGTTTTGGGGCAGATTATTCCAAATGTCGGGTCCATGATGTCTTATAGATTTATGGGCTATTCAAACTTTAGGAGTATTAAGGTGAAGGTCAGATGAATGTCTAGTGGGGTATGAATGAATATCAGTATTATATGTGAATAAAATGTGACCGATCAGGGCTAGAACAGACAGAATTTCTGTAATCACATTTCTGAGATTTTGATACAGTCCGAACCGGTACTATCTAAGCTTTAATATGATATAAAGTTTGTCACATAAGGATTCTGTAACCCGGAGTTATTAATGTATTTCCAAGAGCAATTTTGAATACTCTGAAAATAAAATCCTAAGCAATCGCCCAAGAAAGTTTACATCCGTTTCGAAAGTGAAAAAAGACTCACCAAACGGACGATATGCGACCTGCTGCATGAATAGAATGCCTTAGTAACCTTCTTCAAAATTTCTTGCAAAATTGCGTATCAGTAAACATGTTTGTCTTCCCTGCGAAAAACGTTGAATATAATCCATGCTATGAACAGATATTTAAATATTTATTTGAAATTTAAGTGGAATTCGAGAAGATGACATAAAATTCAGGTACACGACCCACAGAGCATACAATAGGGACCGCGCTCGCGTGAACAAAAGGACACTCTCTCGATTGTTCGAAATATTGATCGATTCGAGAGTGCGTTTCGAAGGGGCGAAACCTTTCCAATAAAGCTACGCTGCGGTGCCTTTTGAAAATATATTCCTGCAAACTGAGTGCGAAAAAGCATAGTCCGCACAAGAGGAAGGGGCGGAGGGGGGGGGGGGGGGGGGGGGTCACATTGATCTCGTACAAAGTGCATCCAAAGTGTGTACAGGGAGCCGGGGGTACATTCAGGACAATCATTTAAGGACGTACTTTGTAGATGACCCCAATATGCGATATTTCCTTGAAGTATAACGCTCGACATTAAAGGGATAGTTGAGTGTTGGTCAAACTTAACTTTAGTAACCAAAACCTGCACCATTACGGTACAAAGTTATAGTTATAACTTTACCATGATCGAAAAGTATACACAATTACAAACGGCTAAATAAAACCCCTGCTATCTTTCAAAAAGATACGTTACAACTGAAGAGGGCGCTATTTAAAAAAAAATCATTGGTTTTATTAATTTTTCATACAAAATTTTGCATTTTCCGCAAATGTTGAGAAGATATACGACTTTTTACGAGTTATACTAATTCAAGAGTCCGACCAGAAATTATTTGAACTTAAAGGGAAAGTTGAGTTTTGGTAGAGAGGGCGCTAGACTACTTAATTGGTTTGTGAGGTAATGAAAAACTGAGTGTAAAATTTGAAAGAGCATAATATTTAAACAATAAAATCATCTTTGTTTGATCAAAATCGGTTCAGAAACGGCTGAAATATCCATAAATATAACAAGTTGTAATAAACCCGGGGCCCCGGGTTTATTAGAGAATTTTGAACCAGCCGTTAAAAATTCAAAAAAATGCTTCCTCTTTTCAAAAAGTTACAAAATAGGTATTTAAATAGTTGTTGGTTATTTCTCTATCTAATCACTATTTCAACAAAGCATCACATGCACAATATTTTATTCAAAATGGTTGAAACCGATGAGTGTTTAGAGAGCGCCCTCTTACGTTTTAACGGCTCTTTTTGAATGATAACATGATCTTTACTACGTCATTTGTAATTTTATGTTCCTTTCTAGTTATAACTATTAGTTTGTAATGTAATGATGCAGGTTTTGGTTACTAAAATTCAGTTTCACTAAAACTGTACTCTCCTTACCAGAACTCAACTATCCCTTTAATTGGTATCGCAATTTTACCGTTTCGTTCTTAAATGAAGGAAAAACGTAGCGAATATAACTCAATAAAATAATCGGCGTAATAAGGGTATTTTTTCAAGTCCGACAGACGATACATGGGTCGACATAAATGACGTGATTTTACCGTTTACGTTATCTAAATGAAGCAATGCGATGAAAAAAACTGCAAAGGCATGCATTCGCTGCGGAGATGCGCTCAGACATTTTGTGTAGATTTATTTTAAAATTCATTGCTATGGGTGTCAACTTCATGATAACATTAATTGTTTCCTTTATGTTCATCTTGTTTGGTCGTAACTGACCATGTTTCCAAAAAAGGCAGCGGTAACGGAATTACATAAATGGTAACGGAATTACGCCTTCTGAAATTTACCTTAAAAAGTTTAATTTTTTGAATACCAGATAAGCTAAAATCCCTTTAAAATGTTATTTTTATGTTCAAACATTTATAAAAACCAAAATGCAAGATACTTTTATGCCAAATTATGAAGTAATATATGAATACGCCTGCTTAATTTGTAATTTGGTAACGCAGTGTGAAATTTCTAAAAAAATAACTATTTGTATTTGCGAAATTCAAGTCAGTCTTCGTTTACATAGTCCTTGTTATCGAACTCTGCAGCCCTGGCTCAAACAATGGTCACTTATTTCTCTATTTATACTAGAAAGCTATCTAATGAACGTGGTAACGGAATTACACTAGTAACACTGCTTTGTCAATTATCCACAGATTCTTCTAAACTATACGTATCCATTGGATAAATATCACTTCTACCAAAGTATTTCATACACATATACTACAAAAACACTTTTTTGATCATGTACACTTTCTTATATTATGCAATTTGGACAAAACAGATTGGGAAGCAAGTGCTTAGCAGAACAATAAATCAAAGTCAGATGTCAAATGATGCATGTATCATGGGTAACATGAATTGCTTGAAGTATATCATGCAATACACAATGTGTACAACTTGATATTAGAATTCAGAAAACCCTGGGAAGACTTATACATTGGACATGTACTAACAAAGTATGTAACCATGCTGGTAAGTTTAAAGGGGACCACCAGGCAAAGGACAACACGTTATATGTTTTGGTACCGTTTTGTGATATCAAATAGATACCCGACATTTTGCAAAGGGTTGTGTAATTCATAAACAAATCAATTAATTTCCACCACTTACGGAACCACTGCTATTTCCTGGTTCCATACGGGCCAAGCATTTGCGAGTGCGCCAATGCTTTCACACGTACGTCAATATAATCCCGGATGATTCGTTCGCTCTGCACAGAGCGCTCTGGCTCTGCACGCATATAGTCTTCGCAATTCAGACCGCATGAAAGCATGGTTGAGAATGGTGATGCTTTTTCCAATTATATATTTTTTTCTGAAAACATATTTTTGTGAGCTTGTTGAAGAAATGGAATACTAAAGATGTTACCTTTCTATAATAAGAATATTATTTTTGGGTGGTGGTACCCTTTAATGGCCAGTACGGATAGGGTTCAATCATATTGTCTGAATGTTAATACCAATAATTCTGGGAAGTTAAAAGCCAGGAAACTAATTAGTATGTTATGAGTAATTATATGAAGGAAAGATATGCTATTAGACCTGTAAATAATGTCTACCTGTATGCCATCTACTAAATTGTTCTAAATCAAACTCATCCATCTGATCAAAATCACTACTACTGAAGAATACTACCAAGACACTTTTTTGATCATGTACACATACTTGATGCAATTTGGACATAATAAATTGTTAGAAGCATGTACAAGAACATTAATTTATAGTCAGAGATCAGGTGATACTTGTATCAGGGATACAATTAATTGTTTGTAGTATATTATATAATGCACAATGTGTGCAACTTGATATTAAAGATGTTCAAGTTTTAAAAATCCTAAACTTATTTATAAATTGTACTAACAAAGTAT
The DNA here is from genome assembly GCA_037951105.1 of Echinarachnius parma. Classification (NCBI taxonomy): domain Eukaryota; kingdom Metazoa; phylum Echinodermata; class Echinoidea; order Clypeasteroida; family Echinarachniidae; genus Echinarachnius; species Echinarachnius parma. The sequence continues at coordinate 100,943 of JBAMJV010002056.1, forward strand.
GTTACAATACTGACAAGTCAAATGGCCAGCAAGGATAGAGTTCAATCTTATTGTCTGTACTTTAATTCATCAGCAATAATATCAGCAATAGATTTTAAAGCCAGTGAATAAGTTAGCATGATACATGCATTTATATGAAGGAGAGTATATATCTATTCTGTCTGTTTGTGGCTCTTATCTAAGACCTGTGAATAATGTAATTGGCCCGAATTCTCAAATCAGTAGCTCAACTTGAGCTTGGCTTAAAAAGACAAAACCTACCGGTAACAATATTCACCAGTAGACCTATTGTGTAGTTCCAGTATGGTGCTATAATATTTGAATGGTTTCCTTTCATTATCTAGTCAATCCCTTGAGTTCAGATATTAGGCAACAGGGCAATGGGCCCTTTGAAATATAGCCAAAGTATAGTCTGTCATCAGCCCAATTGTGTCTGGATCATCCTGGACATTTGCAGGTGACCTCTTATAATATTGACAGAATTTCAAAGGGCCCATTGTCTTAATGCTTTTAAGCAGAAGCAAGGGATTGACTAGATAATGAGATGAAACTTTATACTCAATACTCCTGCTGGCGCAAAGTGGTACTGGTAGTCTTGGTCTTTTTAGACCAATCTCAAGTTGAGCAACTGATGAGATTTCAAGCCAAAGTCATCTACTATGTGGCCAACCATACTTCTCTGGTACTGTTTGCTTCAATAATTTGACAGTAATGTTACTATCCACAGCTTCTATCACTTGGCCAATTAATTTGTTGGCATTGTTTTCTTTGCAGTGTTGAACTACCACCCATTTCAATTTGAGGTCCTCCATGCCGCTGCTGATGACATTGCTAATATAGACTGTGTTGTTGCTTTTTCCTCTGTTCTGAGTGTTCTTGCTGTTATCTTGGACACTATCTTCCTCAATACTACCTGCAGTCTTAGACTTCAACAAGGGGAGGGTGTTGGGGTTGGGTGATCTATTTTTTATTTTCTTGCCAAAGACTGCAAGATTTTGTTTGTTTATACTTTGTGAAAACTATGCCTGACATATGTTTAATAGATAAACTGTTTCTCAACTATTTTTATGGCAAAAGAACAGAAGGTCATAAGAGAGGATCTATCTCATTTGATATCTTCTTTTATATTCATAATTTGTTTTTTACTCATCAGAAGTTGGATTTTGTTTTCCCCCCTGTATAGCAGGTGGAGTTCCTTTCTTTCAAAAACTTCCTACCCACTTTGAAGTCAAATTAATGTTGCGTCCCCTACCGATGTAATTCCGTTACCATGTAATTCCGTTACCAATGTTTTCATAGAAATGGGTGAAGATATTAAAGAATTGGGTGTTTGGGATTTCAAGGACACATATTTTAGCATTGGATTTACAATTACAGAATAATTCATCAATATTAAAGTTCTTTAAAAAAACTTTCTTGGAATTTCGGTAACGGAATTACATACAAATTGGAGTAGATTTGGTCATTCTGTCCAGCAAATATTGGTTCCGGTTGGAACAAGTGCTTTACAAAATAAGAAGATTATCCATATACTAGTATAACTGCAAAGTATACAAAGGAATAAGTTCAGGGATCAATGATTTATTGATTTGGTATTGAATTTAGTCATTTTTTCAATTCTGAAGCCTAGAAAACCCAAAAAGTTCAAACACTGCTTTCAGAAAAACAGATTAAGTTATTCACAAACGGTCTTCTATTCACTAATATATAGGAGGACGTTGTCCACCCAAAACATGCTTTGAAATTGTATTTCATAAACTTTTAAATTTTTCATTTTTGGCCTCTCTCATCCGGAATTGCCCATATAGTAAATTACTTGGGTTAGGGTTTTGAGCATTTTTAATTTTTTTTTTCATTTGACGGACGCGTACGCGCGCGTCTCCGAGTGTAAGCGCATGCGCATGAGCTTAAAAGATGACGATTGACCCGATTAATATTTATGTGAAATTTGAATTGAAATTGATGATGCATGACTGAGATATGATGATTAATGATATTTTACAAAATGTCGTCCTGATGACGTCATAGTGATGTGACGTCACTGAAAAGCTTCGCAGTTCTAAGTTAGATCATAATCTATCATCATGTGAAGATTTATGACAATTGATTCATCTGATCTTGAGATATGCGACGCACAAAATAAGGAAGAATAAATAATAAATAATAAATAAAAATCTTGACGAAATCAATAAGGTTATACATATGTATATGTATAACCTTAATAAACGTTCAAACCATTCTAATACCTGTTAACCCGTTCCCTACGAGTTCATAAAATCCCCATAGACTCCCCATGTACACAACCCACTCGGTTTCCGTAGTCAAGGGGTTAAAGTGATCCTTTAATTTTGCACAATATCAAACAAACTGACTTCGGGCATTCCATTTTTTCCCCCTATTTGATTAGCTTATCGTAACGGTTCCAGATTACAATGTAAGAGGTAAACATGTGAGAGATAATGATGCCAGAGGTAGAAATATCAGAGGTAATGTATGTGGCGTCAAAATAAACCAGCACTTTCTCACACAAAACGTCAGGACGCATGCTACTGAGTTAATTTATCATTTTCCATTCTTCCATATCATAATGCATATTTTATAACTTACTGTGTACGATGCAGATTATCAGATGGAAGCAACCACACCGCAGCAGAACGACGCTCGGGATCGCGATCGAAGCAGTGATGGAAGGCAAACTGGTGAAGGTGGAACATCAAGGGACCTGCGTAATGACAGTGGTTTAGCGTGCGATCGACGAGGTGATCCTGTAACATCAAATGACCGATCCAGTGAAAACGGTGAGCAAAAACAGATACAATGAAACTGAAAAATACAAGCCTCAAAGAGGTATGGTCAAAAGAGAAGCAAACGGACGGAAACGGCACAGGTCGCACTGATGGATCACAACCGCTCGATTTTGTCCAAAGAAGAAGGCAAACAATATATCGGCAAAAGCAAACCAACAAAACAAAACAAAAGATGGTCAAATAGAAAATAAATAATTTGGGACAGAAACGGATGTACACAACAAGATACAAAAACGTTGAGCTATTTTGTATTACAATTGAGCTCATAATATATATTTAAAGATTTAAAATCATTTAAAATAATTATGTTAACAGTAGAAATAAAAATGTCAATATTGCTTAGTTGTATTGAAATACAGTCAAACCTGTCGATAGCAACTACTTAAAGGTACCGGCGAAAAGTGGTCGCTATAGATAGTTGGTTGCATTAGACAAGTTGGTGGCCATTTTGAATGTGTGGTCGAATATATTGCGCATATATTAACATGTGCAATTAATCGGCATCTTTACACGAACATGTCCGTAGTTGTATTTAGTATTTGTTAAGTGCATTACCACAACAAAGGTTTGAAATGATAAATTTGCATTATATTGCAATTATATTAAATATGTGTAGTATATTTGTAAGTAAAAGTAAAATGTATTTAATTTATTCACTCATCATGATACATTTTTTATATACGCGTGTGTGGTTTTCTGAAAAGAATTCTGAAGATCGTAACAAGCGGACGTATTATCAATAAAAAAGAGTAACAAACAAGGGGGAAACACACCGCTACGGCAATTACAATATTATTTTTTAGATGAAATTCAGTAGTGATGTCGATTGAAGTGTCGGTAATTAAGCATCTGTCTGTAGTTGATTGTGATTTCCATAGTTTGTTATATGCATTGGTATGATCAGAATTTGAGCCTTGAGTGACCATTATTTATTTTTCTTGTGAACATGCCTTAATTGACCTCAATGATTACATTATGACTAGTTTAAATAATAATTTGTACACACTTGGTATATTCCTCGACCTCTCAAAGGCTTTTGATGTTATTAATCATGATCACTTACTAGTCAAACTTCAATATTTTGGTATACAAGGTACTGCATTAGAATGGTTTAAGAGTTATTTATATGATCGTTTTCAATTTACATCCTATAACAATTTTGTTTCATGTAGGGAGAGGATCCGATACGGAGTCCCACAGGGTTCCGTATTGGGTCCTCTCCTATTTCTTATATATATAAATTACCTTTGTTCAGTTTCTTCATTTTTTCACTTTATTCTTTTTGCGGATGATTCAAACATTATAGCAACACACACAGATTTTGATAAACTGATAGTAGAAACAAATATGGAATTAATATGTGAATTATGAAGAGACAAATGTGTTATATTTTCATGGTAAAAATAGTCAATTTAGTAAGAATGATGTTAAAATAATTATGAATGATGTCAACCTAAATGTTAGTTCATCAGTTACATTTCTTGGAGTCATTTTAGATGAAACTTTATCCTTTGAAAAATATAGATTGTACGTTAAGAATAAAATTTCAAAAAACATAGGTATTATAATTATGTAAGTTACACTCGATATTACCAGAGAAGGAATTGTTTATGTTATATAATTGCTTAATCTTGCCATATTTACAATATTGTAATATAACTTGGGCCAGTGTTGGGAAAACTAAACTAGACAATTTATATAAACTCCAAAAGAAAGCTTTAAGAATCTGTACAAACTCCAATTATAAAGCCCATTCACTTCCTTTGTTTTTTTCGTTTAAAGGAGGGGGGTAATCCCGGCTTTGATTCCGGTTTATAGCTTTAAATATGTGCCTTTATTGATATACCACACTCTTTTTTTCAAAAAAATCCTTAAGTTGGGAAAAAAAGGTAAATTTCATGCAACTTTTTTGCTTTATTACGCATCGGCGTTCCATGCTCCTAAAAAAAGTCATTTATAGCAGAGCGGGAATGTGCGCACATGTCACCCGATTCATGACATCACATGCAGACCGCAACGCGGAGGAATGTGCATTGTTTACATGCAGAGCCTATGACTTGCTTGTAAAACAAACTCGTTTTTGCTTGTAAATTGAGGTTTTACTGAAAATGCTTAAGAATTGCTAAGAAATGAATTGTAGCAGGATGCAGCTACACATCTGAGTGTATATCGTCCATGATATAAACCTGAACAAATGTTTTCAAATATTGAAACAAATGGAAATAATATCTCTGTGTCAACGTGAGTATTGCACTCAGCGTGTACGTCTATGACCGAGCTAAACTGTGATTGCCTGCAGGTGACGTCACAAAGATGACGTCATTTTGTGTTCGCCCGGGACTCAGTTTTTTTTACGGGGGTTCCGAAAGTGAATTTACAAGTTGATTTTTTTATTTTACCGGGTTTTCCCACGAGGAAAATATGTTTGTATTAGTAATCTTCGTGAAAATCTACCTTAGATACAGTAAAACCCAATTTTGAGGCAGTTTTCTTGTCACCATACCTTTAAATACTCTCAATATTTACGATATTCATAAAATTCGAATAGCTACCCTAATGTATTGTATCTTTAATGATTTGTCACCAAACAATATTTCTAAAATGTTCCTTTTGTAATAATATAGTACATTCATACAACACTCGCTCAAGTAATAAATATCATTATCAAAAGGTCAATACTCAAGCATTGTTATATTCTGTTCGACATAATGGTCCACGTATAATTTGGAATGAATTATCACATGAATTAAGAAATTGCACACTTCAATCGGCTTTCAAAGCCCAATTGAAGAAAATATTATTATCTTCATACTCAAATTAACTTGTGAACATAGCATTATCATCTTACCCATGCAATGTGTGCGTTGTATGTGCGTGTGTGTGACTGTGTGATTGTTGTAGGTTTTTTAGGTATTTTAAATGTTTTTATTTTTATTTTTATATTGTTTGTGTATGTTATATAATTTTCTTATGATTATGATTGTATTTGTATCAAATGTGTACAACGCTTTACTATATATGTTAAAGGGGGCTACTGCCTACAAGTTTATAACTTTTTTGTAGTCTCCCTATTTCAATGCTTTATCTGTATGACTGATACATGTATTATATACTTTGTGTTTTTAACATTGAAATGAATAAAACGAACTTGAACTTGAGACGACCGATTCGATGCCGGCTTTTCAAAAATTGACCCCTGTTACACATGAATGAATTGGACTGAGGCCGCCTCAGGAGACGGCCTTCAGTCCACTTAAAAGGTATGTGTAACAGGGATCTAAGACCCTTGTTACACATGCCTCTGAAGTGGACTGAGGCCGCCGCCGGAGTCGGCCCCATGTATGTGTAACAGGGGTCAGTATTGAATAGCTGGCCTGAGGCCGGCTCCATTTCTGTCCACCTCTGAATGCGGTTTGAAGTCGGCCTCGAGCCGGCCTCAGTCCCGCAATCGGTAGTGTAACATGGGTAAGTTGGACCAAAGACGCTTAATGGAAAGACAGACCACTGTACAATTATCCTGTACAAAGTGAATGGGCAGAGCGTGATGTACAAAATTATATCGCACTTTGATACGCAGGCTTTTCATTATATGTCGTCACAATAACAATGTTTACTTCGCCTGACTGAAAATAACTTCAAGAACACGTGATAAATTTTGATGACCCCAAATTTGCATATCGCGCGTGAAATTTGTTATGCGCACTTGGTATGTGTTGTGAAAGATTCTCAAAGATCTGATTACTTTAGTTGCAACATTGGCGTTAGACAAGGGGAGAATTTATCCCCCTTACTTTTTGCATTGTACATAAATGATTTTGAATTATTTATTAAAGATAGATATCCCGGTGTTGATTTGTTGCCCAAAAAACTTAAAAGTGCAATGTCCAATAATGGGATTGAAGTGTTTATGAAACTTTTCTCATTATTATATGCAGATGATACGATAGTTTTAGCAACCAATGAACGTGAATTACAATCAGCATTGGATGCCGTTAGTGAATATTGTAAATTGTGGTTATTAAAAGTTAATGTTAGTAAAACGAAAGTAGTGATTTTTTCCAAAGGAAAAGTAAAACAATATGAACCGTTTATGATTGACGGAGAAGAAGTAGAGGTGGTTGATGAGTACACATACCTGGGCGTAGTGTTTAATTATAACAATACGTTCAAAAAAGCCCAGAACAAGCAAATTACTCAAGCTAAAAGAGCTATGTATAGTCTGATAATAAAATCTAGGAAGTTAAGACTTCCTTTAGACATACAGGTAGAACTTTTTGATCGGATAGTGGTGCCCGTACTTATTTATGGAAGTGAAGTCTGGGGGTCTGAAAATATTGCGCAGATCGAGGCCTTGCATGCACAATATTGTAAGCAATTGTTAAGATTGAGAAAAAGTACGATGAATAGCATGGCACTGGGTGAATTAGGTCGGTTTGAAGTATCATTAGTAATAAAAGAAAGAATGGTTAACTATTGGTTTAGAACTATATCTGGTAAAGAAGTCAAGTATTCCACGACAGTGTGTAATATTTTGAAACTCCTGCGAGATAATGATATACTCTCTTAATGTATTGGAGTGGAAATCCACTCTTTTGTCCACTCCTTAGGGAGCCATATTAGTGACCACTTCGTTTGGAGTGGAATCCACTCCTAACCCAGAGTTGACCCCCTTTTCACTCCAAACTAGAGTGGAAATTGTCCACTCTTTAAGGAGTTGAGATCCACTCCACTGTTCACCCCCTAGGGAGCCATATTAGTGACCACTTCGTTTGGAGTGGAATCCACTCCTAACCCAGAGTTGACCCCCTTTTCACTCCAAACTAGAGTGGAAATTGTCCACTCTTTAAGGAGTTGAGATCCACTCCCTTGTTCACTCCTTAGGGAGCCATATTAGTGACCACTTCGTTTGGAGTGGAATCCACTCCTAATGCAGAGTTAATGTTGTTTTAACCCTCATTCTGGAGTGGAAATCATTCAAGCTGGATTGGGTGATTACACAATCTATCAATGTGGGGTTTAGATATTCATCTACATATACATATTAACAAACATACGCACATAAACACACAGAATGTCCCATATACGCATACACTAATTCTTACATTCATAAAAATGCAGTTTGTGAAACAAAATATAATGGAAATAAATGTTTGTGTTCGATGGAACAATGTATCGTGCACACATGCTGTGTGATGGTTCACATTTTGCTGGAATGAGCCCCAAAGGAAATCAAAACAATAATTTGCACAACTATTTTAGTGTATTAACAAGGTAATTGATTGTATCTTTTTTCCCCTCGAAAAATAACATACAAAAAACATACTAGCAATAGAATAGAATGATTTGCCTTGCCCTCATGTTTTAGTAAAAACAAAAGGTGAACCACTGCCCATTGGGCATACATTGTTTTTATGGGGTACACAACAACATTATGCTACAGTGAAACCTCTTTACAAAAAGATCCTTGCGATTATGACAATCACCTTGTTATAAAACACAGGGTTACACAAAAAAAAATGTTAAACAACGGCTGGGACAAGCAAAATGACTTTGTTATAAATGGTTTGTTTTATCCGAGCTCTTTGTAACGAGGTTCCACTGTATTCACTCTTCTACTTCAATTCTAAACTTTCTAAGACATATTAACTTTCCTGATTAAAGAAATTTTAATTTCCTTTTAATTCAATTTGAAATATAAACATTAAAATACACATTGTACATACATATAAAAACACACAAGCATCAAACAATCTACAAGTACATGCAAAACAGCAATGTATGAAGAGATATTTGCGATACAACACAACTTGGGAAATCTAATTACCTTAGTAATATCATGTTTCAGAACAAGATGATTTCAATATTGGTTAGTCTAAAAAGACAAAGACTACTGGTGACCAGTTAAACCGTTTTGCACATGCTGAGATATTATTTTGTTTCCTTTCCCAGGCAACCCACTAGTTCTGCTAAGGAATTAGGACAATTTAAGGGCAGCTTGCCATTTCAGTAATATAATCGGTCACCAGTAATACAATGTTCATCACAAGTTTCAAGAACAGTTGGATATAAATTGTAACATTATCACAATACATTTAAAGGAATAATTCAGTTTCGGTTTACTTTACAGGGCCCTTTTATCAATATGTGAGATAATGAACAACTATGTGAAATGGCACACAATGTTAGAGACAGTGTGGACTTTGTTTCATAATAATCTGTTCAGAAACAGGTCTAAAATTCATAAATACATCCAATAGGAATACATGTTGGGGACCAACCGTTAGGCAATAATTTAACAGGATAGTATACAATTTTGGAGAAGCAAACAAAAAATTAAAACTTGTAAGTTACCATAAAAAAAAATTACAATAATACTTATATACAACAACATAATCATACAGCCTTTCATAAAACATCACGTTTTAGCCCAAGCAATGTTCAACCCAATGTTAAGAAGTGTTTTTTCTTCACATTGGAAGTTAATTCGATTTAAAAAAAAACAATTGTTCTTAATGCATTATACCTAACAAATTATCACACCACCTTGCAAAAAGTAAGAAACAGTTGGCAGATAATTGATCTATATTCAGGAGATTTTAATATCATAGTTAAAGTGATGCCTGTAAAGTGTCAGATATTGCACAAAATGACATTTGAGACTTCAATCCTATATCAATATCATTGTAAAATACAATTGAAAGATTTGTGAAAGTTTGAAAGAAAACGAACACTGTTTACCTAGTGAAAAAAACGAATATTGAGTTCATATTTTATCACCGAATACTGATGGTCTGCCATACTTTTGTAGCAGTAATGAATGATCCGTTTGAGATATTCGCACCCGTGTATTTTTACACACGTAGTACATAATTCATGGAATTTGAACTCGCTCGGCTCAAAGTTCAATCTCCGGAATGTTCTCACGGGTGCTGCATGCGGACGTTCTCAGCTAAGACAAATGTACTTTTTTTCAATTGATGATTTTCAATGATAATTATCTTCATACTAAAGGGACATTTGAAAAAATCAAACCCTATTTTATTCTTCTCTTACCATAAGCTAAACAACACGGTAGAAGAGAAACGAGGAAGCTCCAAGTAATTTTCGTGGATTTGGACACTTTACAGATATGACTTTAAGCCTTTAAATAGGGACATGTTCATGTTTCCTGGATTTAATCTGGCCCCTCATATAGGCAGATCTGTATCAGAATTGGATAGATTCTGGCTTCGGGGGCAGCAATGTATTGAGCTACAGTAGTACACAGTCAAACATGTGTATAGTGACCACCTACTGAAAACTAGAAAAGGTTGGTGACTACTACAGGCATGTTCTTGTAGGCCTATGTATTTAAAATGTATGGATTCATGAGCAAGGAAGCCAGGAAGGTGACAAAACTTCTTCCTTTTGAAAAGTCATTTCAAGTTTATATACAAAAATTCAACCAAACCATGCAGTTCAACGTTCACATTCCATATCACAATCCGTGTTGTGGCCTGTGTCGCGAACGCGATGATCATTGGGCTAGCGATACGTGTCAGCTCTGCACGGACTCTGAAAGCTGGTGTTCGTTCACTGAAGTTGGCTTCGTGAAGGTTACTGTCGAAGCCGCATTCACGGTTGCTTCGCTGGTCTTCAAGTCACTCGTTTTCTTTGCGGTTGTCTCGCTCGTCTTTGCGGCTGCCTGTTCGTCTTCGTGCTTGTCTTTGCTCGTCTTCGTGGTCGTCTCGATCGTCTTGCTGGTCGTCTCTGTCATCTAGGCACTTGTCTCGCTCGTCTTTGCGGCTGCTTCGCTCGTCTTCTTGGTCGTTTTGATCATCTTGCTGGTCGTCTCTGTAGTCTTTGCACTTGTCTCGCTCATCTTTGCGACTGTTTCACTCGTCTTCGTGGTCGTCTTGCTCATCTTCGCTTGTCTCCGTGGTCGTCTTGCTGGTTGTCTCTGTTATCTTGGCACTTGTCTCGCTGGTCTTTGCGGCTGCTTAGCTCGTCTTTGTTCATCTTCGAGGTCGTTTTGCTCGTCTTGATGGTTGTCTCTGTCGTCTTCGCACTTGTATCGCTCGTCTTCGTGCATGTCTAGTTTATATGCGCGGTTGCCTTTCTTCATTCTATTGTAGGCTGGCACACTGCTTACGTTTATGTTGCAGCTTGGTGTGTCATCGGGTATCCCTTTGATCCCAGCTGTCGTTCATCTGGGGTGCAGTGTGTGTCGGTGGGTGATATTTCAACAATCAAATCTGCAATCAAATGAAAATATGAGAAAAAAATAATGTGTACAACCATTAAAAATGTATGGTGACTGACAGACAGTGGCGTAGCTACAGGGGGACGTGCCCCACCCCCAATAATTCTGAACAAACAATAGAAAACATAAGGGGACATTTTTTGAAAAAACAAAGAAATACATAAGGTGTGTCCCCCTTCCCCCCCCCCCCCCCCCCAATCAGTCCGACCACGCTACGTCACTGCTGACAGATCAAAACAAATGCAAAACAACAACAACAACAAACAAACCGAAACAAAGCAAAAACAAAACAAAACACACGCAAAAACACAGAAACACACCAACAAAAAATGGAAAATCCTGGGTACAGGATTCTTATTAGGGAATAGGGTAGACTTGTAAGAAGCAAAATTTCATTCATTGGCCTCTGGAATAGACACCGTATGTAGACTTGCCTTAATGAATTAGTTTGATCATAAACACACAAATCTCAATAAGAATAAATGAAACTTACAAGGCCCTGAAAATTCCGTGGAGTTTCGTCTGCTACATGGAATCCGTTTACAATTGCCACTGCCAAAACCTCCAGTCCATTTGTTGTGCTGTTGGATATCTGAAGATGAAAGACACACATAACTTTGCATCAAAAGTCAAACACTGTAACTGAACATGTAAGGCCTAAACATATTTGAGAGGAACAGTTACCTTAGAAATACACATTTAAGAAATGGAATACAGTACCAAAGGTATTTAATTAATGAACGCGCCACGGCGCGTATATTTGATAAGTCTGTAATTAAGGCTACCAACACTTACATTAAATATTTTGATTGTGAACTTAAACTTTGGCTCGAAACGGAAGATTTAACAAGAATGGATTAATTCACAAACCAGGTAAAGTTATAGATTAGTGTTGACTACATGACAGTGTTACTGATTCGATATGATTCTTGTGATGATGAATTGAATAATGAGTGTCGTATTGTTGTTGTTGATGTATTGTATTGCATTTAGAATGACAGTGCAGTTGACATAGCGCTGCGTTAATTGTACGACGCACAACACAGATATTTGCGTACACGGGTATAAATGTTTGTTACAAAGCTTTCCGAAATTGTTTCTTAAATTCCTCTTTATTATCCAATGATATGACAATGTCATATACCGGATAGTTAAGATCGATATTTGTTACAAAGTATGTGAATAGTTCAGAAGCGATACTTTGCTTTCAAAGGTTAGAACTTAGCATGTTTATTACCGTAGTTCCACTTTTAGCGACTCCAAAACACATGATATGCAAATTACGCATAAAGCTCATTTGCATATGAGCATCTTCCGGAGCCAGTAATTGTTTAGAAATAACCTTTATTTGTAGTTTTCTGTTATTTAAATGCAAAGTATGAGATAAATTATAGCTTATATGATAGATAATTGAATTGTTAAGAAGGCTTGATATATGAATTGATGTATCATGTATAGATGAGCTACAAATAAGGGAAACGGACTCTGTGTGTGTCTGTGAGTGATCGGCGCGCGCGCGCGTTTAGTGGTAACAATTGTGTTTGCTAGTTGTGGATTTTGATTAAATTATAACTCAAGGAATGGGTTATGTGCTTGGAAATATGGCTGGTATGAAAGCCAAGGAAATATTAAATTATATAGTGAAGTTAATATGTGAATAAGTGATGAAGTCTTTAGAATATTTGGATATATTCAGCAATAAAACGAGCCGGTTTGGTATTTCCACTACGCGCACTACGCTAGTATCACTGTCTATAATATTGAAAGAAACCACCCTGAACCACCAGTAAGATATTGAGGATAATTTCCAAGATGGGTCAGTTTTCACCCGATTATTCTGTTCATCTATAATCTTTAGAACTTAGAGAATATTTCAGTGTACTAATTACCTGAACATGTTGCAAGGGAAATTATGTTTCAACTATTTAATCGCTTGACCAACCTTTTTGACAAGTCACACCCGTGTACAAACACACACACACACACGCGCGCACTTACATTGGTGCTGTAACGTTTGCGTTGTGATTGCAAATTGGCGTATAAATGAAAGCCGAAAGTGAAAGATTGATTTGTCTATACACTTAAATCATGATAAAACTCACCTTCAAGTGTTTTGCGGAAGTCCTCACTGAGTTCTCCTTTATTATAGAATCGTCTGAATGTGATTTCGATCTCCTAAATCTTCGATCTCCGACGTCCGAAATGATGACGAAGAGCGAGCTAGTACAGCGGTGCAAACAATTCCCACATCGAATTAAATTTCCCTTATCGCGTGACGTGACTCAAAGATGATCACTGATTGGCTGCCTTAGTGGCTGTTTCGTCTGCTACATGGAATCCGTTTACAATTGCCACTGCCAAAACCTCCAGTCCATTTGTTGTGCTGTTGGATATCTGAAGATGAAAGACACACATAACTTTGCATCAAAAGTCAAACACTGTAACTGAACATGTAAGGCCTAAACATATTTGAGAGGAACAGTTACCTTAGAAATACACATTTAAGAAATGGAATACAGTACCAAAGGTATTTAATTAATGAACGCGCCACGGCGCGTATATTTGATAAGTCTGTAATTAAGGCTACCAACACTTACATTAAATATTTTGATTGTGAACTTAAACTTTGGCTCGAAACGGAAGATTTAACAAGAATGGATTAATTCACAAACCAGGTAAAGTTATAGATTAGTGTTGACTACATGACAGTGTTACTGATTCGATATGATTCTTGTGATGATGAATTGAATAATGAGTGTCGTATTGTTGTTGTTGATGTATTGTATTGCATTTAGAATGACAGTGCAGTTGACATAGCGCTGCGTTAATTGTACGACGCACAACACAGATATTTGCGTATACGGGTATAAATGTTTGTTACAAAGCTTTCCGAAATTGTTTCTTAAATTCCTCTTTATTATCCAATGATATGACAATGTCATATACCGGATAGTTAAGATCGATATTTGTTACAAAGTATGTGAATAGTTCAGAAGCGATACTTTGCTTTCAAAGGTTAGAACTTAGCATGTTTATTACCGTAGTTCCACTTTTAGCGACTCCAAAACACATGATATGCAAATTACGCATAAAGCTCATTTGCATATGAGCATCTTCCGGAGCCAGTAATTGTTTAGAAATAACCTTTATTTGTAGTTTTCTGTTATTTAAATGCAAAGTATGAGATAAATTATAGCTTATATGATAGATAATTGAATTGTTAAGAAGGCTTGATATATGAATTGATGTATCATGTATAGATGAGCTACAAATAAGGGAAACGGACTCTGTGTGTGTCTGTGAGTGATCGGCGCGCGCGCGCGTTTAGTGGTAACAATTGTGTTTGCTAGTTGTGGATTTTGATTAAATTATAACTCAAGGAATGGGTTATGTGCTTGGAAATATGGCTGGTATGAAAGCCAAGGAAATATTAAATTATATAGTGAAGTTAATATGTGAATAAGTGATGAAGTCTTTAGAATATTTGGATATATTCAGCAATAAAACGAGCCGGTTTGGTATTTCCACTACGCGCACTACGCTAGTATCACTGTCTATAATATTGAAAGAAACCACCCTGAACCACCAGTAAGATATTGAGGATAATTTCCAAGATGGGTCAGTTTTCACCCGATTATTCTGTTCATCTATAATCTTTAGAACTTAGAGAATATTTCAGTGTACTAATTACCTGAACATGTTGCAAGGGAAATTATGTTTCAACTATTTAATCGCTTGACCAACCTTTTTGACAAGTCACACCCGTGTACAAACACACACACACACACGCGCGCACTTACATTGGTGCTGTAACGTTTGCGTTGTGATTGCAAATTGGCGTATAAATGAAAGCCGAAAGTGAAAGATTGATTTGTCTATACACTTAAATCATGATAAAACTCACCTTCAAGTGTTTTGCGGAAGTCCTCACTGAGTTCTCCTTTATTATAGAATCGTCTGAATGTGATTTCGATCTCCTAAATCTTCGATCTCCGACGTCCGAAATGATGACGAAGAGCGAGCTAGTACAGCGGTGCAAACAATTCCCACATCGAATTAAATTTCCCTTATCGCGTGACGTGACTCAAAGATGATCACTGATTGGCTGCCTTAGTGGCTGTGTCTCGATTTTTGTTCAACTCGCTCTCGGAGTTGAAACGGTAACTCATACTATACTATCGCGAACGCGCATTCAACACGCGGCGGCGTCGATTTCAACTCTTTTCAGAGTTGAAACGCATGTCACTCGACAGCTAGAGCGGAGAATCCACTCTTTCGCATTAAGAGAGTATTTTCCTCTAAATGGACTCGATATGTACATACTGTTTTGCATGAATTAGGTATGTCAAATTTGTCGTATGAATATGAAAAAGTGAGTAGTTCATGGGTGAAATCAGCCCTTAAACTAAGATTAAGTGATACATATTCTCAAAATTGGCACAGTAAAATTAACGATAGTACATGTTGTTTAAATTACCGAATTTTTAAAAGTAAGGTTATTATGGAACCATATTTGATATTAATGCCGCCCTCATTGAGAATTGCTTTAGCAAAGCTCCGATGTGGAAATCACAGATTGCCTGTAGTAACTGGAAGATATAATGGAATTGAAAGAAAGGATCGCACATGCGAGCTTTGTAACAATAATAAATTAGGGGATGAATTTCATTATCTATTTGAATGTCCAGTACTAGATAATGAAAGAAAGACCTTTATAAAGTCATACTGTAGAGTGAGACCGAATGTAATGAAAATGAGTCAGTTATTTAATAGTGTAAATCATAGGGAATTAGCAAATGTATCAAAATTGTGTTGTATCATAATGGCACTCTATAAGAAATAGTTAAAGTCTGCAGCCACAACGCTGATTTGTAGTATGTATGATTATCCTTCAAATTGACGAATAGTGGTAACTTGGAAAGTATTATAGTCATTTGTAATATGTTGATGCACACGTTTACTGCATGATCTGAACAAGTACCTTTGTTGTATGTAAATAGTTTTTGCTCTTGTTTTTTTTTCTTCTCTACTGCATTGATATTTCAATATCTGTTCTGCATTCTCTTGATAGTAACATTTCCTTGGTCAATTCATAACTTGCGATTGACCTTGTTTTCTTTCTTTTACTTCTTTATTATTATTATAAATATTGCGATTGCGTTTTATTTTTTTTCTTTGTTTGCTAAATATCGTCTTCACACCATATTATAATGATTATTTAGCCCCCATAATTATGAGAGTTAGGTATATTACTATATTGATTCTGGAATAGTTCATTTTTACAAACTTACTTTAGATTATTATTAATAGTTTCCTGCTAACTTGTCAGTATCACTGTTCATTTATTTGGTCATCATTGCATAGCGGTTTCACTCTTAAAGTAATATCACCTTTTAGTAAAGGTATAGGGAAATTAAATTTGACAAGACCGAGTTTATCATCTCAATGATCTTCACATTTTCGAAAGTTTATATTTTTGATCGATTTTAAATTTGCAATTAACTTACTTCCTGTTTGTTTTATGTTACATGTTAGTTTTCTTATATTTTGTGATATATGTTTTGAATATGTGTATATATATCTGTATATATTTGTTATATTGTGCTAAATGTGATTTTCTTCAATACCCTACGACAGGGTGACATGAGAAATAAAACATTGAACATTGAACATTGGATGCGCGTACAATAATACAGAATTAAATAAAGACCCTGCGCGGACTGAGCGCGCGTTAACATTAAAATACGCCAGTAGCCATTTCAATTTTTTTCTCTACACGGTAAGATCTTTAAATTTCAAAAAATATATTTCTCACAGCTATAATTCTAAACGTAAAAATGCCATAGACAATAATTTTTTAATATTTATAACTAAACAAAGACAAAATTAAATATGTAAAACAACGTGTCCCCCAGGTGTACCCAACTTTGAGATAAGCTGATGTTCAATCGTAATACTAGCCTGAATTTGCCGAGTTTAATTAATTACGTTCTGATCATTACTTTTGTTTAATTGAATACTAACAAAGGGAACATTTATTCCAAAAAAACTCATCGACAATCATTTTAAAATGTTTTTTCATTAATTAAAATGAACAAGATTCAGTACTTTACCCAAACCTCTGGGTGTACCCAACTTTCTTTTAAGCTCAATTAGAATCTTCATTCTATTTGAAGGGACATCGCTGCGTGACCGCCAGTGAGCTGTCTTGTAATTCTACAGTCTTTGGTTGGACTCGGGCCGGTTTTTATGCAAATGCGCTTGTAGCACGCATACTGCGCGCAATAAGGAATATTTTGTATGAACAGAGTCGTATATGGGTATGAGGCCCGTGGCGGTTTCAAATTGCAGTCGTGAGGCTGGCACTGGAGCCGGCTTTAAAAGCCGACGCTTGTCTAACAGAGGCATAAGACCCCTGTTAAACAAACCATAGTGGCTAGAGAACACGGCCAGTCACACAATTTTGATCCTTTAATTTTGTACAATATCAACCAAACTGACTTCGGGCTTTCCATTCCTTTTCCCTATTTGATTAGCTTATCGTAACGGTTCCAGATTAGAATGTAAGAGGTAAACATGTGAGAGATAATGATGCCAGAGGTAGAAATATCAGAGGTAATGTCTGTGGCATCAAAATATACCAGCACTTTCTTACACAAAACGTCAAGACGCATGCTACTGAGTTAATTTATTATATTCCACTCTTCCATATCATAATGCATATTTTATAAATGGCTGTGTACGATGCAGACTATCAGATGGAAGCAACCACACCGCAGCAGAACGACGCTCGGGATCGCGATCGAAGCAGTGAGGGAAGGCAGACTGGTGAAGGTGGAACATCAAGGGACCTGCGTAATGACAGTGGTTTAGCGTGCGATCGACGAGGTGATCCTGTAACATCAAATGACCGATGCAGTGAAAATGGTGAGCAAAAACAGATACTATTGGCGGGTACGTGGGTTTGAGCAAAGCTTTCGACTCGATTGACCATAGTATTCTTTTGTATAAGCTCGCTAAGTATGGTATTAGGGGTGTTGCCCATAAATGGTTCCGTAGTTACCTTCAGAATAGAAAACAGTGTGTTCAGTATAAAAACACTACTTCGAACTTAATGCCAGCCTCAACAGGAGTTCCCCAAGGTAGCATCTTAGGACCCCTCCTCTTTCTTGTATTTGTAAATGATTTAATTAATGTATCCAAAGCCCTTTCAATGATACTTTATGCGGACGATACAGAATTTTTTCTTTCAGACACTAATCTCGATAATCTTATTTGTAAAGCTAATAATGAACTCAAACACGTAGCCAATTGGTTTAAAGCTAATAAGTTGCAGTTAAATGCATCAAAGACTAAATGTATGCTTTATAATGTTAAAAGTATGGATACTCTACAGAATATAAGCCTGAAAATTGATAACGATTACATTTCTCAGGTGGATAATCTGAATTTTTTTGGAATTATTATTGATCAAAAGCTCACATGGGCCAAACACATTGAATATATCTCTCGGAAAATAAGTATGTATAATTATGTATAAGTTATGTCCTATCCTACCATTGAATGCCCTATTTATGTTGTATAATACTATGATATTACCTCACTTTAATTATTGTAATTTGTTATGGGGAAGAGCTTGTGCTTCCCTCCTGCTTTTGCAAATTATTTTGTTACGCATTCTGAAATACACTCAAGAAATACAAGAAACCGCTCTGATATTTACCCACCCATTTTTCGGAAATCACGTGCCCAAAATCAATCAATTAAAAACCAAGGAACCAAATTTTGGAACAGTGGAATACCCGCAAATGTCTCTTTTATAATAGTTTTAAGAAAAAATATCGGAAATATTTGACCATGCAATAATTAAACATTGTTTTGTTGATAATTATATTCGTACAGCATTCTATTAGATTAGTAATAATTTTCCTATCATTTTTACTGGACAAATGCTCTTCTCAGTCTTTTTTTGACGTAATTATAAGGTATATTTGTTGTTTGTTTTGTCAGTTTGTCTTATGGGTATTCATAAAGATGTGTATTGTTTTTAAGCATTATTTATTAAATCATTTTAAGTCATTGCCCTAATTAACCAATTAATTGTATTGTGTGAGTTTTAAACTTATATATTATATTTTGTAGTCAGATGTATTATTATATTTGTATATTTTCTGTTTTTATCAGGGGTCACTCTACCTCCTCAAGCCTTTGGCTTACCTAGATGTGACCCCTATACACTGTTTTTTTGTATTTTGTTTATTCCTCTGTAATGTTTTTTATGCCAAATTTACCAATAAATGTGAAATTCAAATTCAAAATTCAAATGAAACTGAAAAATACAAACATCAAAGAGGTATGGTCAAATGAGAAGCAAACGGACGGAAACAGCACAGGTCGCACTGATGGATCACAACCGCTGGATTTTTTGCAAAGAAGAAGTCAAACAATTTAAGGCAAAAGCAAACCAACGAAACAAAGCAAAAGAGGGTCAAATAGAAAATAAATAATTTGGGAGAGAAACGGATGCACACAACAAGATACAACAATGTTGAGCTATTTTGTATTAAAATGGAGCTCATAATATATATTTAAAGATTTCAAATTATTTAAAATAATTATGTTAACAGTAGAAATAAAAATGTCAACATTGTTTAGTTGTATTGAAATATACATACAGTCAAACCTGCCGATAGCAACTATTTAAAGGTACCGGCGAAAAGTGGTCGCTATAAACAGTTGGTTGCATTAGACAAGTTGGCGGCCATTTTGAATGTGTGGTCGAGTATATTGTGCATGTATGCACATGTGCAATTAATTGGCATCTCCACACGAACGTGTCCGTAGTTTTATTTAGTATTTGTTAAGTACATTACCACAACAAAGGGTTGAAATTATAAATTTGCATTATATAGCAATGATATTAAATATTTGTATTATATTTTTAAGTGAAAGTAAAATGTATTTAATTTATCCACTCATCATAATAAATTTTTTTATGTACGCATGTGTGGTTTTCTAAAAAGAATTCTGAAGATCGTAACAAGCGCATCTATTATCAATGAAAAGAGTAATAAACAAGGGGGAAACACACCGCTTCGGCAATTAAAATATTATTTGTTAGATGAAATTCAATAGTGATGTCGATTGAAGTGTACGTAATTACCCAGCTAACACATAACATTTTAAAAACATTTTCGTAAGGTCTCAAAGTTGTTAACAATAAATGTTTTCTAACAAACAGTACAAAAACATTAAAGCAACATTATGTTTGTTAGAGCAAATGTTTTAATAATAAGTATACAACATTAAGAAAAATGTGTTTTTGTAACATGTTAAATACATCAAAACGGAAATTATATAATGAACGAAATAATGTTGTCAACAATGTTGTATTCAAGTTAAATGTCATTCTAAGTTTAATGTTGAAACAACATTTACTAGTAAACAGAATATTATAAACATTTGTTTAATGCTATTTTTTTCTTTGAGAAAAACATTTACTTATAATGTCTATAATATGTTTTATAATGTTTTATAAATACAAAACAAAATATTGTAATAATATCTACTTAAGATGTCCTTAAAACATCATCATGATGTTATGATAACATAATCTCAAGTTTTGTCACAATATTTAAAAAATGTATCAACAACATTAGGACTGAAATGTTTTTTTATTTGTATTTAATGTAGTGTTAAACAACATTTGCAATGAAATGTAAATATTGGAAACATTTTTTAATGGTATTTTCTTTCTTTAATAAAAACATTTACATATAATGTCAATAATAACAAGATGTTTTTTAAATGCAACAGCGAAACGTTTTTAAAAAGGCTAAGTAATATGAAGTTAAAACATGAACTTGATGTTACAGTAACATTACAAAAGATTGTATTACAATATCTCAATAACGTTTAAATAACACAACTGTTGAAATGTTTGAGATTTACAATTGATAACTTTTTAAAAATACTTTTACAAAATGTTTAATTCTATCACTACTTTAATATTAAGCCAAGTTTGATATACTGATAAAGAAAATGTTATGAATAAAGTTGTGTGCTAATTGCATGACATTCTTAATTAATGTTTATAAAACGTTTTCCAGAAAAAGTTGTATGACAAACATTTTTAAAATGTTGACTTTTTCTTTTAAAAAATCATTTACGATTAATGTCATTTACTAAATGGTTTATAAATGCAGACGCAAAATATTGTTGAAATGTATTTTTGAGATGTTCTTAAAACATTAATTGTATGTTACGATAACATAATCTAAGATTTTTGTATAATATTTCACAAACGTTTTAACAATCCTAAGATTGAAATGTTTTACAATATAATTTTATGACATTTCAAAAAAAAAATTACAAAATGTTAAATTTTATTACGAATTTAAGATTTGAAAAGAAAGTTATATAAGCTAAAGAAAGAATGTTTTGAATAAGATTGTGTAATAATTGCATGATTTTCTAAATCAATGTTTAACAAATATTGTACAGAAAATGTAAGTTTAAAAACATCTTTAAAATGTGTACCTTTGTATCAAATAAAAACATTCACTACTGATTTCAATCACTAAATGTTTTATGAATGCAGACGCGAAATATTGTTGAAAGGCATTGTTGAAATGTTTACGATAGACATTTCATAACGTTTTAAAAATGAGTTTACAAAATGTTTCATACTATCACAAATTTAGCATTAATCCAAGTTTGATATACTGAGAAAGAAAATGTTATGAATAAGGTGGTATACTAATTGCATGACATTCTTAAAGGGATAGTTGAGTTCTGGTAAGGAGAGTACAGTTTTGGTGAAACTGAATTTTAGTAACCAAAACCTGCATCATTACATTACAAACTAATAGTTACAACTAGAAAGGAACACAAAATTATAAATGACGTAGTTAAGATCATGTTATCATTCAAAAAGAGCCGTTAAAACGTAAGAGGGCGCTCTCTAAACACTCATCGGTTTCAACCATTTTGAATAAAATATTGTGCATGTGATGCTTTGTTAAAATAGTGATTAGATAGATAAATAACCAACAACTATTTAAATACCTATTTTGTAACTTTTTGAAAAGAGGAAGCATTTTTTATTTTATTTTTAACGGCTGGTTCAAAATTCTCCAATAAACCTGGAGCCCCAGGTTTATTACAAATAGGTATATTTATAGATATTTCAGCCGTCTCTGAACCGATTTTGATCAAACAAAGATGATTTTATTATTTAAATATTATGCTCTTTCAAATTTTACACTTAGTTTTTCATTACCTCACAACAAAATAAGTAGTCTAGCGCCCTCTCTACCAAAACTCAACTATCCCTTTAATGAATGCTTATTAAACATTGTCCAGAAAAAGTTGTATAACAACATTTTTTTTAAATGTTGACTTTTTCTTTTGAAAAACATTTACGATTAATATCATTCACTAAATGTTCTATAAATGCAAACGCGAAATATTGTTGAAAGGTATTGTTCAGATGACCTTAAAGGCATATATGCGTGGGTTATTAGACGCGTGGATCCATCTTGCGCACTTTTACGCACGGTACGTAATCCCCATTGGCTCAGTTATAAGTAGCGATCGCAAACTGTTCCACTTCCGAATACCCGAGTCAAAAATGCATTAAAAATAGTCGCGTTCGGAATGTTTGTACTAGTCGAATGGAGATCCATCAGAGATGTTTACGAGCGAAAATATCACGTAACACGCTTAACCGCAACCGACTTCAAAGTGCCGCCGTTTGATGGCTAGGTGACAGCGTGAGAAATTTGTTTGCTGCATGCAATTTCATAAGAAGGCCTTTGTTCAGATATTTCGAAGCACCTCTCTTCGATCGATCCAACATATATCTTGAGTTTACCTCGAGAGATTACGGTAGAGTGGAGTTGGAATTTGCTGACTACCCTTTATAACCCACGCATATATGCCTTTAACACATGAATTGTATGTTACGATAAAATAATCTAAGATTGTTTTATAATATTTCACAAACATTTTTACGACACTAAGATTTAGATGTTTTAGAATATTATTTTATGACGGTTCAAAAACAATTTTCCAAAATGTTTAATTTGTATTACAAATTCAACATTTTAAAAATGTTGACGTTTACTCTTAACAAAATAATTACGATTAATGTCATTTACTAAATGTTTTATGAATGCAGACGCGAAATATTGTTGAAAGGTATTGTTGAAATGTTTACGATTCACATTTCATAACGTTTTAAAAATTATTTTACAAAATCTTTTATTCTATCACAAATTTAATATTAAGCCAAGTTTGATATACTGAGAAAGACAATGTTATAAATAAGGTTGTGTACTTATTGCATGACATTCTTAATTAATGCTTATTAAACATTTTCCAGAAAAAGTTGTATGACAAACATTTTTTAAATGTTTACTTTTGAAAAAACATTTACGATTAATGTCATTCACTAAATCTTCTATAAATGCAAACGCGAAATATTGTTGAAAGGTATTGTTCAGATGACCGTAACACGTGAATTGTATGTTCCCAGCTAACACAAAACATTTTTTAAACATTTCCGTAAGGTTTCAAAGTTGTTAACTTCACATGTTATCTAACAGTATAAAAATATTTCAGCAACATTATATTTTGTAAAGTGAATGTTTTAATAATAATTTTACAAAATTAAGTAAAATTTTATTTTTGAAACATATTTACTATATTAAAAAAAAAAAGATATATTCAGATAAATTATGTTGTGAAGAATGTTTTATAAACAACAAATACCACTCTATTTTAAATATTAAGACAACATTTTCCAGGAAACAAAGTATGACAAACATTTGTTAAATGTTGATTTTTCCTTTAAGAAAAACATTAACTTCTAATGTAGATAATAGAATGTGTTATCAATGCAAAAACAAAATATTATAATAATATTTTATTAAGATGTCTTGAAAACATCAACCTGATGTTTTGATAACATAATGTAAGATTTCTTTACAATATTTAAAAAATGTTCCACCAACATTATGGACGGAAATGTTTTCGACTTGTATTTTATTTATTGTTAAACAACATGTTCAATGAAATGTAAATATCACAAAGATTTTTATATGGATTTTTTTTTCCTTAAGAAAACATTTACTACTAATGTCAATAAATTAATGTTTTTAGAATGCTAGAGCAAAACATTTTTTAAAAGTATTTTTAGAATGTCCTTAACACATAAACTTGATGTTATAAAAGCATAATTTATGTTTTTGCTACAATATTCCAATAACGTTTCAACAACATTACAATTGAAATGTTTTAGATTCACATTGTATGACGTTTTAAAGATGATTTGACAAAATGTTTCATTTTATCACAAATTTAACATTTAAAAAAGATCTATATACTGAAATAGAAAATGTTATGAATCATGCTGTGTAATAATCACATGACATCCTGCACTGATGTTTAAAAGACATTTTCTAGAAAAGTATGAAAACATTTTTTTAATGTTGACTGTTTTCTTAAATGAAAACATTTACTACCATAATGTCAATAAATTAATGTTTTTAACATGACGCAAACCGCCCATTAGAGCTCTCCCCTAGTAAAGTACAGTTTGGTAGGGTGTTAGCACATCAAATTTACACTCTTGGTAAGAGGGTATATTGAGGGGATTATAACTGATCCCCTCCATTGTTGTTGACTATGTTAATCTGACCACACTCTGTATGAAGCCAACACTGAAACTGGGTCAATTTGTTATCAACATTGTGCTACTAACAACAACAAAACAACTTACCACACACAAGAATAACCTGAAGAGCCCTGTTAGAAGTCCATCATTTTGTCTATACCTCTAGGCCTGGCAAGCGGCGTGACACCGCTGAGAAAGTACTGGTCCTAATGTTATAATTAATAGAGGGACTTGATTATCGTTGTCCAAATCCTCAAAACTCACTTCTTGGAACTTTTTTGGTTCTCTCATATACTATGATATTCATAAAGCATGGGATGGGTTTCATTTTGTTCAAATTTCCATCTCGTTCAAAAGCTATACGATTGAAGTGTTCAGATATGAAATTGTCTACGGGATAATTTCATTCATATCAACAGTAAAAGCACGGGATGGGTTTCGGATTTACAAATGTCCATTTCGTTCAAAAGATATTTGCAATTGAAATGTTTAGATATGAAATTGTCTACGGGATAATTTCATGCCACCGTGTACAAAGTAAGTTTAATGAGTTAGTGAAAGAAACCTTCACACATTACTTTGTGGACAGTTTGGCATAGTTTTATTGTAAAATAAATTGGCCAGTTAGAAAAGTACCTATCACCAACAACAACAACAGGCACAGAGTCCCTAATCCCCCAAGTCGGGTATAACACATTCCTGCTCATCAAATTGGCCTGTTAGAAATGTACCTATCACCAAAAACAAGAACAACAAGCACAGAGTCCCTAATCCACCAAGTCGGGTATAACACATTCCTGCTCATCAAATTGGCCTGTTAGAAAAGTACCTATCACCAACAACAACAACAACAAGCACAGAGTCCCTAATCCCACAAGTCGGGTATAACACATTCCTGCTCATCAAATTGGCCTGTTAGAAAAGTACCTATCACCAACAACAACAACAACAAGCACAGAGTCCCTAATCCCCCAAGTCGGGTATAACACATTCCTGCTCATCAAATTGGTCCATCTGAAACTTTACCGCAACTTCAAAAAACAACAATCACATGAGGCCAAAAGAACACACGGCACAATTAATCCCCTTGACCCTGCCCTGAAGCCATAGTGAACTTAAGTGGCCCTATCCACTAAGAGGATTACAGAGTCCCCCTGCCAGGGATTATGAAGGACAGAGTGTGAATTTGATGTGCAAATTTTCTAATGGGGTGATCACGTCATGAAAATGCTACAACAAAACATTTTATAAAAGTATTTTTAAAATGTCCTTAACACATGAACTAGATGTTATAATAACATAATTTAAGTTTTGGCTACAATATTTCAATAACGTTTCAACAATATTACAATTTAAATGTTTTATATTCACATTTTATGACGTTTTAAAGATGATTTGACAAAATAGTTCATTTTATCACAAATTCAACATTCACAAAGATCTATAATTATACTGAAATAGAAAAGGTTATGAATCATGTTGTGTAATAATCGCATGACATTCTGCATCAATGTTTAGAAGACATTTTCTAGACATTTTAGAATGACAATAATCTTTTAAATGTTGACTTTTTTCTGAAATAAAAACATTTACTACTAATGTCAATACCTTAATGTTTTTAAAATGCAAGAGCGAGACATTTTATAAAAGTCTATTTAAAATGTGCTTAAAGCATGAACTTGATGTTTAAATAACGTAATCAAACATTTTGCTACACTCTTCAAATAACGTTTCAACAACATTACGATCGAAATGTTTTAAATTCAAATTGTATGACGTTTTAAAGATAATGTTACAAAAGGATCCATTTTATCACAAATTTTACATTCAAAATAGTTATATATACTGAGAATGAAAGGTTATGAATCATGTTGTGTTATAATCGCATGACATCCTGCATCAATGTTTACTTCTAATGTCTATAACTTTATGTTTTTAAAATGCAAGAGCGAAACATTTTTAAAAGGTCTATTTAAAAACATAAACCAGATGTTATAATAACATAATTTAAGTTCTTTTTAATTCAATTTTGAATTATGTTAATATGACAGATTATAGATATGATATGCTTACATATTTAGTTGGTGCACGGTCGTGCCCCTGAGAATTGTTCTTCTTTTTTTGGCTAAAATGTAATTTTGATCCCTGTGACCTTTAAACTTTGTATACTCACGACTCAAGAGTCAAGGAAAACAATTGTGTTATTTTGACAAATACATTGTTTTTTGTTTTTGCTAAAACCTTGGAAAAGTATTTGTATACCTTTACAAGCCCCCAGCATTAATTTCAGGTGAATCAAAGAATGTTTAGCGAAAATGTTCAAAATTTTCGAAAATTGATAATACCCTGTTTTAGCTTGTAAATTATTTTCTTGAGAATGAAGAAGTTACTAAATGAGACATATAGAAATGACTAGCAACTTATAATTAACGGAAATAGGTAGAATTTATTGCATAATACTAGTAATTGGCTTAAAAATAACTTAACTTATATCCCATACATCTGCCTGATGCAAATCATGCAAATAGAAAAGTTGTTCTGTGACCTTTGACCTAATGAGCCTACTTTAACAAGCCCCCATTGATTATACCCTGTTTTAGCTTGTAAAATATTGAGACATTTAAAAATGACTAGCAACTCATAATTAACGGAAATATGTAGAATTTATTGCATAATACTAGTAATTGGCTGAAAAAATAACTTAACTTATATCACTTACATCTGCCTGATGCAAATCACGCAAATAGAAAAGTTGTTCTGTGACCTTTGACCTTTGACCTAATGAGCCTAAAATCGCAGCAGTTAATCTACCTATCAAGTTACATGGATATACATAGTTAGTGACGATTGGTCATTTTGTTCCTGAGAAATAGCGAAAACAAGATAATTCGTGAGAATTTTAAAATTGTCATTAATTGATAATAACATTATAACCCTGTTCATTCAGCAAGTTCATGGAAATTGACTGTTACAATATGTGTTTAGTATGAGAAATTTGTTTTAATCACAATGTTAAAGGAGTCTAAAGTATAAAACGTTCCATAATTCAGTTTTGAATGCAATTATCATTTTGTTTCTTTTCTGCGTTTGCAGAGGGTTTTGTTTGTATGTCAAATGCAGGGCGCAAATAGTGCCGCCCTAATAAACGTTCAATTCACACTTCACATCGGCGTGCTATTTGTTGTCATTCTGATAGCGTGTTGCATTATTCCTAACATCTCCTTTAAAATCAGACTTTAACTACGATATTAACGTATATTTATAGAAATATTTGTTTCCCTAAACAGTTACTATACATTAATAGTGTATTGCCATCATACTCATGTGTTTGTCTTTCGCGTAAGAATAGTGTAATTTTTAAAGAAATTTAAATCATACAACAACAAACAATAAGGAATAGTTGTAATTATATTCCACATACTAAGAATCTTGCTCTACGATTGGTCAAAAGTTAATCACGTGATGAAGCATAGGTTCGCCCATCATTGATGGGAGAGGAAAACTTCGTTACACTATATCTTTGGTGAAAGTGTGTTGCACTCACTAGATAAAAAAATCTAGTGAGTGCAACGCACTTTCACCGCGGTTGCATTGACTTGACTGTGGAGCTCGTGTGTGGCCACTCAAATTCCATACCCAAATGATATGGCGGGATTCTCTACAGTATAATCGCAGGCCCTGCATTCGATTGCCATAAAAGCCAGTTTTAATCGTCCTGGTATCGATACTATCGTTTAAGTATCGTTCTTCGTGCATTTTCCGGACTTTTGATGCAGCGAATTCAAACGCTTCTCTCTTCTTCTTCTCTAATGTAAATGCCAAGATGTGGAGGTGAGTGTAAAAAGTACTTTTTCATCCTTGAAATGATGTTTAAAACATGTTTGTGCCATTCTAGTAGGCCTCGTAAGCGTTACGAAAACGAAACTTATGTATTTCGTAGGTGAAATGTAAGCCTTTGTCTTTTCTGTGTTCCTGACCCGATTAAAAAAGGAACATTTTCGTAGATACTTTCATTAGAGAGATGAGATTATGTTCTTTCCAACAGTACCAAATTCATGCTGGTCCATAATCAGTATCGTTATCACATTTAGTGTCAAACATTTCAAATATTCACCCCTTTTCTCGATGTGACGGTCAGTGCCGTTCGTGCTCGTCCCCCATGGATTCAATAATGTTTTCCCACTCGTTCACTTTGCTGTGTGTCCTACGATACCCCTCGCGAAAAGTTTCGCAATTCAAGTTTGAGCGTTCATATCTCTCCTATTTCTTTATAAGCATTCACGAATTTGGTATCATTGGAAAGCTTGTATTCCCCCCTTTACATTAATATGACATTTGCTATAAATGTTGTACCATGTAATGTGCATGACACCCGAATATGGTGTGGAAGAGGGGGGGGGGGGTGAATTGGTTAGTATTTTTTTTACTCTGTGTCGTTGGCATGCACTTGCACTTTGCAGGGAAATAAAATGTATTTTGATGTACCACTTTTCAATCATGCCTGCCTGGAAATAGCAATCTGGAAATAGCAATCTAAAAATCTGTACGAGTTGTATTGCCATGAGCACATTTAATGTTTAGTTTTGTTAGTAAATTAAAGTTAGAGCCAGTTAAATATAATTGCTTTTTTTTATTTCCGTTTTATTTTCTACAGAACAACAGAGACTTTGACTTCCGTGAGAAGGCCTCGAAAAAGAACTGTAGTTGATTGGGACGGCTATGTGTATCCCAAGTTGTGTGGAAAGACCACAATTACCCCCAAATCATCTTATCCCAAGTGTTATGAGTTCTGCAACCATTCTATACAGGACATTTTATTGTCTACAACAATGCCAATCAACAACGGTTTTCCTATCCGTACCACAACTACGTACGCCGTACATTGAAAACAAGATGAAGGGAAGGAGCTAAATAACCAGAATGAGAGACTTTGCTGCTAGAAAGAAGCGAAGCAATGAAAAGGTGAAGATAATGCATTGTCATTTACTAGTTATTGACATAACATATTTTGTTTTGATGTTGTACAAGTTAAATCATGCTTTCAAAACAAAACTATCCACTGTTTTTACAATGCAGCAATCATGTTTTGTTTATTTTGTGATTTTCTTAGCTTCTTTTCTTTATGTATGTTGCATCTGCCAAGTTGTCAATAATTGATAATTTTGAATGAACGATTTGACACCCAGAATTAGGATAACATTCAGACCTGTAAAAGAAAAAAACATGGAAATCATAATCAACATCAAGAACCCCTGACTTGTTTTGTGTCAAATGTACCTAATATACTAGAGCTTAAACATTATAATGTAGTACCTTTCCTTCTCTCTCAATAACAATTCCTTACATTTGTTCTTGTTTTGTTTGTTTGACCCTTTTGCAGCAGAGATTGATATGTATTAGTTCAATTTGTTTATTTCTTTTCAGAAAAACTATTCATGGGAGCCTCCAAGGATTCGTCCACCTCCACATATTCGCTCTCCGAAAGTGAAGGAGCAGAATAACCCAGCCGAGGAAGCGGAGCCAATGTCAAAACAGGCCTACACTCTTCCACCAACACAAGAAATGCAGAAGACTCCAAATTGCCCATCACGGTATACCCCTGCGTGCATTTGCAAAGTGATTGACCCAGCCGATGAAGGCGAGCCGATGTCAAAACAGGCAGACATTCTTCCACCAACACGAGTAATGCAAGAGACTCAAAATTGCCCATCACGGTCTACCCCTGCCAAGGAAGCACAGCTATAAGTATGCGAAACAGGCCAACACTCTACCGCGATCTCCAGATCCTCCATCGCATTGCCTAGCACAGTCACAGGATGCAGTTCAGGTTTCAACTCTGGAAACTCCAGCACATTCAAAGAGTCAAAATAAACACATGCCAACAGAGCGGGGAGTAGATGCAGATCTACTCTCATTCTACAGCTTAATGTTTTGTGTTTATTTTAAGGCCAACCGAGCGCCATTGCACAACTTTGATTCACCTCTTGAAGTTTTTTAAAGTGTTTCTGGTGAAATGTCAGCAATCGACCAACACATGAATGCATTGGAAATTGTTAGAAAGGCATCTTGGCCTTCCAATTCAGCCATGAAGTTCCACTAGTAGGGCATGCTAGGTCAACCAGGTTTGGATCAATGCACTGTTCCTCGTTTTATGTATCCAGATTTAAATCACTATGGATATCACTATGTAACAAATGATGGCAAAAAATAAGTAGTAAGCATCATGTGGGATACTGAGGAAAACATTGACAAAGTTTGTAATAACTTTTAACATTTATTTGACCAGAGGTTGTTCTTGTTCAAAGAATGAATGTTCTAACCGCCAATGCAGATGCAAGAAAAATTATTCTTACTGTGGTCCAGGTTGCAGGTGTAATAAATGTTACAATCCAGAGGTCAGTTCTAAAGGAACAAATACTGACGATGAGTCTGACATTGAATATGAAAGTGATTTCACTGATGCAGATGAATATGTTACAAAACATTCATATGAAGAAGATGAAGAGAGACCAAGGGAGAATGTAGAAGAGGTGTTATTGTCTTAATCAGATTGCAGTATGATTTATGTTTTGGGGATTTGGGTGAAAATTCACTCCATACTTTCACATTTGTTCAAACTCCACATATCCACATGTATGTATTTTTGTTTGCATGTACAGTCAAACCTGTCTTAGCGGCCACCTGTCTAAAACAGCCAACCTGTCTATAATGGCCACTCAAAGTGATCCCTTGCAGAGAAAAAAGGTGTAATTGAACCTGTCTATACAGGTCACCTGTCTACAGTGGCCACATTTCTTGTCTCCCTTGGGTGGCCACTATAGACAGGTTTGACTGTATATGGGACTTGGGATACATAAATTGTGTTAATTTGTTTAATTCTAAAAATAGTTCATTATTAAAGAGATAGTTCAGTTATGTTTTAAAAGAGGGCGCTTCAAGAAATAATGTTTTTCTGAGGTAATGAAGATCCCAAGTGTCAAATTTGAGAGAGCATACATTTTGTAAACGACAGGCTAAACTTTATTTGATCAAAATCAATTCAGAAACAGCTGAAGTATAAAAATATATCCGGTTGGATTATATCTAGGCTTCAGGTTTATACTATGATTAAAAAAAACACCAAATGATATTCGATGTACAGTAGCAGAAGTGTATAAATTGTTAAAAGAAATTGATTCTAGTAAAGCCCAAGGTCCAGATGAAATAGCCCCACGCATACTGAAAGAAGCGGCCGAACAGTTAGCCCCATCTCTTTGTAAATTGTTTAATTTGTCTCTTTCATGCGGCGATTTGCCGGTTGATTGGCGCACAGCGAACGTGTGTCCGCTTCATAAAAAGGGAGAAAAAGAGGACCCCGCTAACTACCGTCCGATTTCGTTAACATCTATTGTATGTAAGACATTAAAAAGAATTGTGCGTAAACGACTTGTAGATCACTTTTCGCTGAATGATATACTCAATGATAATCAGCATGGATTTCGCGAAAAGCGATCATGCGAAACTCAATTAATTGAAGCTATTCATGATTGGGCGAACATGTTAGATTCTGGCGGAGATATACAGATTGCTTTCCTTGATTTTTCGAGAGCATTTGATTCTGTCCCTCACTATTTGTTACGTAATAAACTTAAGACATGTGGAGTATTAACACGAAATTTACAGTGGATTATGAATATTTTAAAGAATCGCTCACAACGTGTTGTTTTAAATGTAGAATACTCTGACTGGATCCATGTTACGTCTGGTGTCCCTCAGGGGACCATATTAAGTCCAATTCTTTTTTTTATGTTATATAAATGATTTATCTGACAATATAAAATCTGTTATTCGTTTGTATGCAGATGATTGTATTGTATATAATAAAATTAAGTCAGTAGAAGCTTGCAGTTTACTTCAGAAAGATTTAGATGAACTTATTAATTGGAGTAAAAAATGGTTGTTAAATTTTAATGTTTCGAAATATAAAGTTATGAAGATGTCTCGTAAGAATAAATCAATAGATTTTAATTATGAATTAAATGGATATGAATTAGATATAACGCACACTGAAAAATACCTTGGCATTGTTATAAATGCTACTCTTAATTGGAAATTCCATTGTCAGGAATTATATAAAGTTTGTAATAAGCTTATAGGTGTGTTACGAAGATCATTTGTTAATTGTCCCCCACATATTTTAAAGCAACTATATGAAGCTATTATAAGATCACGCTTAGAATATTGCTGTATTGCTTGGGACCCACACTGCGAAAGTCATAGAATTATACTCGAACGTATTCAAAAGCGTTGCGTTAGGATGATGTGTAGTGACTGGGAAACCTCATATGAACATTTATTAAATCAAATGGGATTATGTACCTTAGAAAAAAGAACATTGTATTATAGATTGGTTGCTTGTTATAAATTACTAAATAATTTGATGCTTGTAAACTATACACACAAATTTACATATGCATCGAGGATTGGAAGAAACGATCATTCATTGAAGTTAAACGTACCATTTGCTAGAACAGATTATTATATGAATTCATGTTATGTAAACACAGCTCGTGATTGGAATAAACTCCCACAGTGTATTGTAAATAGCCCTTCCCTTATATCTTTTAAAAGGGCACTGAAGTTACATTTAAATATTGTATAGTTTTTTACCGGTTTATTGAATGAGTCTAAATCTTTAATGTGCTTTAATTGTACAATTGTAAATATTTTAATGCAATAAGCATTCATTAAGTGTTTTATATACCTGTTGTATTTATTGATTTTAAATGTGTAATTAGGGAAACAGACATTTGTTCGGGTTTCTGCCTTTTCTGTTTCCATTGGCTGTTTTTATATTGTCAATAAACTGAATAAATAAAAATAAATAAAAAAAAATGCTTAAACTTGTTTTTAATTTTACAAAAGAGGTTTAACAGTTGTTAATGATCTCTCTATGTAACCATTATTTAAGCAAAAAAACATCACTTGCACAAGAATGGTATAACCATTGCATTTTGGTGTGATAACACACTTTTTACTTTGTCATTTGTAATTTGTTATACCACTCAAGCATAGTTGGGTTACAACTATTAGTCTGTAATGGTATGGTGCAGGTTTTGGTTACTGAAATTCATGGTACAGTATGTTCATCACTATGTCAGATAATTGTTTACATTTTATATAGTGCCCTTTTATTTTTTAAAGGTTTAAAGACATGTTTCAAGGTAGTCTAGGCTTTAACAAGTTGGTTCAGTTAATGAAAGAAGAGGAGGAATCAGTTGAAGTGTTTTTGTTTTACTCTTATATTTATAATTTATATTTTGAATGTCATTGTCATCTATACCATGGAAAATAACATGTTCTAGCAAATTTCTCTTGTTATGCCTCAAGCTGCCTGTTACAGTTTCATGTATGCAATATTTAATGTTATGTTCTGTTTTATGCCAGTAATACATTCTACTCGTTTGAAGAAGAAAACACCTTTAGCTATCTGTTGATAAACATCACAATTTATTATTTGACAGACTTATGTGTGGTCTTTTATAATTGACAGACTTATGTGTGGTCTTTTATAATATAATTTACCTTCATACCTCGTGATGTTGTCTTTTCATTTGAGGAACATTATTTCAAGTCTCTTACCTTGCCTATGATTTGTGCTGGAATATACACGGTTACAGTTCGTGTGTTAAATATTGCCAAATACATTAAAAAACTTCCGTTGTGTGTTAAACTGGGTAGTATGTTCATTAGTAAGCAACTATATTTTGATAATCTACTTTATGCTTGAATTGTCATTGTTATCTATACCATGGAAATATTGACTGTTATTGCAAGTTTCTCTTGTTATGCCTCAAACTGCCTGTTACAGGTTCATGTATGCACTGTTAAAGGGATCTAGTAGTAACTTTGCAAAAAGTGACAAGTGGTTGATACAATATAATTTATATTATATCCCTTCTCGTAAGATTGTTGCATTAGGAGAGTACACAACAAGAAAAAGAATAGTTTTGACTAGAAAAGACGTTTCCCGGTGAATAGTACCGGTGAATAGTACCCTTTGTATTGTGACGTCACGCATAGTTCACCTTTTCCCCCTGAAAAAAGGTACTATGTCCCCCCCCCTCCCCCCAAACCAAATAAATAAAAACAAAACAAACAAAGCAAGATCATAGATTTGTTTGCCCGCTCAGGTGTAGAGATGCGTGTTATAACAACCTCTCAGCGAGCGGATGTCTTGTTTTAGCTTGCGATAGATGCTCGACCAGCTTTTCTAAAGAGTAATTAAACAAAAAATACAGACCGTGAATATCAATAAGTTCCAAAGAATATTCTAGACATGCATTTCATGTATAACATGGCGGTATTCGAATGCATAACTTCCGAAAATGGGGCACAATTTGCATCGTTGATCTTCAGTGGCCGTGACAGTAATTCGTCATTCGACAATTAAATTGCAGCGGTCACTGCACTATGGCACATGCACACCGTGTGTGTGTATGTGTAATTTATTTCCCCATTCAATCATACATGTTAATTATTCACATTGCTGCGCGTGTTTGGCATTTGGGTGCGCAATAGTTGTTAATGCGCGTACTCATGAATGGAAAGGTAGCGCAATACGCGCTCTGCGTTAGGAATATTACGCAAAGGGGGCCAGTGTCACAAACAGAACACAGTAAGTGATGGTGCCATGTTCAATGGTTTGTTTT
This sequence comes from Echinarachnius parma, assembly GCA_037951105.1. Taxonomy (NCBI): domain Eukaryota; kingdom Metazoa; phylum Echinodermata; class Echinoidea; order Clypeasteroida; family Echinarachniidae; genus Echinarachnius; species Echinarachnius parma. The sequence goes on from JBAMJV010002056.1 coordinate 136,361, forward strand.
CCTTTATATCAATACTATCAATGGTTTGTTTTTCTTTATATTATACTTTAATTTTATTTGAACAATACAGGTCGAAGGGATATAAAACAAATATACAATGACTCATTCTCGGAACAAGCTTAAACTATTCGCACTCAGGAACAACAATAGTACCATTCTCCCTCGGGCCGATGGCCCTCGGGAGAACGGTACTATTTGATGTTCCTTCGATGCGAATAGTTTCAGCTAGATCCTCGAGTGTCATTGTATATTTGTATACTATTGCTATCCGATATGTCCACTAGGTTTCTGTGAAAATGTCAAATTAAATGGACGTTATATGGCCAAGTAATGAGCAGAAATGCAAAGTGATATTCACTAACTCACTGCACTCACTTTGTACACCGTTTCGAAAATCCAACGGATAAGTTATTATTTGAACACTTCAATCGTACAAATCTTTGTATCAAAAAGGAAATTAAAAAAAACCGAAACCTGTCTAGTGATTATATTGTTAATACAAATACAACAAGGTATGAGGTAGCCGTTAGAATTCAAATTGTATTTTGAGGATTGGGACACTATTACTTACCCAGCTAGCCACCTGACGTTGGGCCGATGTCGGAATTTGGTTGCCGGATGTCGGCATATCGCCGTTGGCTCGAATTTAAAATGTCCGCCAGCCCAACATCGTCACGACGTCATTTTTGTGATATATTGGCATAACGTCATTTTCCGACAATGGCCCAACATCATCTCATGACATGATGTTGGGCCATTGTCGGAAAATGACCTTATGCCAATATATCACAAAAATGACGTCGTGACGATGTTGGGCTGGCGGACATTTTAACCTCGAGCCAACGGCGATATGCCGACATCCGGCAACCGAATTCCGACATCGGCCCAACGTCAGGTGGCTAGCTGGGTAGTCCATTTAAAGGTCCATGTATACACTGTTTTATTTTATGTTCTGTTTTATATTTTTTGTAGGACATTCTACTCATTTGAAGCTATGAGTTGATAAACATGTATCATACTTCCCTGCTTTATTAATTAAAAGACGTATGTGTAGTCTTGTATAATGTAATTTACGGTACCTGTACCTCATATGTTGTCTTTTCAATTGAAGCACTGTAATACAAGTGATCTGTTTACCTTATATCCCCCAAGTTATGTTTGAGACTTTCATTTTTAAATTCCTGAAAAATGATATGTGAACATTTCATAGAAAAGTAAAACAAAGGTTACCTAACAGAGAAACTCAATGTTTGAATTGTTTGAATACTATGGACGATTGAGTATCTAAATTCAGATACTCTCTACTACGATCAGAAACTGCCGATAGACGCTCTCAAATTCAATCATAATTATATCAATGATTATAGAGACATTAACACAAATTACAACCCATTTAAATATTCTGTTAACGCAGGCCAAACAACACGGTACAATACCAGTCAGTAAGCTTTGTTGAAATTGTACAAGTTAATGGATTATTTTAAGTCTCTTGCCTTGATTTGTTCTGGAATTTACAAGGGTACATTTCGGGTGAAATATTGCCAAATAACGCAACAAATATGTATGTTCATGTACTGTATCTCGTTTCTGCGTCAAAGTTTATACACCACATTGTTTTTACATATTGTGTAGAATTTTTTTTCTATAAATGAAGACAATGCCAAGTTTCTTTCCTTTTATTTTGCTTAATAAAGAAAACAAATACACTTACTTTAATATCAATGTGTGTATATATTGTATTTTTGTATTATAAATGGAGAGAGTGCAAAGAAGGAGGTGAACATGACTGTGCGTAAGTTACTGATTTATATGATGATATTGGATCCTTAATCAGATGAATCACAGAAATCTTCACATTACACACAAAGTTTGGCATATGTTTTTATTGTTATCAGTCATAGTTTGTCATCTGCAATGTACTATCACCCCATTAATCCAAAATATAGTTTTGTACCAGATATTGTCCAGAAAAAAAACAACAACACTGAATACACAACAACTTTATAAGTAATATAGATTGAAATAGACTGGCTTAGACAAGTATTTAATCAATAACTGGCTTAAACAATATTTGAACTGGGAATGTTTATTTGTCAATCCAGTAGATATTACATAATCGATCATCTCACATTTTTTATTTTACCCATTGACAAGATACGAACAAATTTCTTCAACATTATACCAGTACAGAACTTCCCTTTATTACATTTTGTACAGGGTTATAAAATGGTATATACATGTATAAGCAAATAAATAACTATAACATATATTTCTTAGTATTATTATTTGACCAAAAATCATAGTAGCTGTCTACAGTGTACAGTACAACACAAATATAACAAAATAACCACCATGAAAGTGGTCATTTGGTTCTGATTATATTCTGAATATACTTTCTTTCATTAAAACTGCAGTCAGGTTATAAACAATGTTTTGAATGGATTTCAAAATGCTCAAACCATTTGAGTATAATATACAAAATATGGTAATTGACTAATGTATTGTGTCTCTATCACAAACATCCCATGCTATGTATGGGACTGTGATATCACAATACTGACCCATCTAACTCGTAAAATGACCCATTTGCGGAATATTCCAGCCCAATTTCTGTCATTTATGGTAGAGGTTTCAATTAATTACCATATCGTCAATAAGTGTGACACTTTATATGCATTTGACGGTTTCCCCGACTCATTCAATTCCGATTCACTTGTCATTTTCGCATCGGTGCCTCGTGACCTAGGCGCAACAATTGATACATTTTCTGTGAAATCGACATATTGAAAGAAAAGTTGTGTTCCTGACCCGATTAAAATTCGGAATAACACGAATCTAGTATCAACAGAAAGGGCTGAAAACGCTGATAAAGAACAATTTTAAACCGATTCTAATTGCAAGTATTTTTAATGAGACAACATAATTCAGAGGTCTACCTCAATAAATGTGTTTCGAACACCTCCAAATCCAAGATGGCGTCCAAAAAGGCAGCCGTTTTGTATTGCTATAGATAATTGGCGAGATTTCCCAAACAACACCTTATATCAACATTATTCTGCAATCATCTTAAAGACAATAAAATTTCCTATAATCTGATACCAAAACACCCTGATGTTCAGGATATGTATCATGGTAATTTTTAGCCCCAAACTCAAATTATATGCATTTTTCCCCCAAAATATGAAATTATTGATTTACATAATTACGTATAAATCAATAATTGTATTAGTAGTCAATGTAATACTTCTCCAGAAACTGTCCAATTATATTGACAATACTCTCTGAAAATTTCAAGTTTATACCATATCTGAACAAAAAGTTATAGTACGTTGAAGTCAGCATTAGCTATCCACAAAATGGGTAGTTTTGCATGATTTCTCATGCTATACAGGGTGTCTCAAAAATTTGTGATCTTAACAAATAAGAGGATTTGTATACCAATTGATTGCGTCAATCTCGGGACACCTTCAATGAACAAATGTAAAAAGAAACACCATTTCTTGTAATATGATGAATATTTCACCATCATTATGTAGTCCGCGTAGATGTTGTGTCTGTCCTGTATTTGTTTAACTGCATTTATCATAAATCAAACGCTACTACTGAACTTAATTCCACTCCACATGGAGCATTCCAGTCAGCTGCATACTGACGCGCATGCCATGCATATTGCGAATTCGAATCATTCTGGGTGTCCATGATGTGTTTAAAACGGTATCAAGATCATGCTCATTATCTTTAATAAGTGTCTTACTGAAGTACACAATATTCGGGACATAATGATCGTGCGTAGAGCGTATATATAGCTTCGAACAACATCTTGATCGCGAGGAACGCACATGCCCTTCATATCTTATTACATGTACATGGAGACCATAAAGGTATATACAATTTGTCTGACTCAGTATTAAAACAAAACAAACTCATTTTCTAAACTAATATGCACAACACCGAAAGCCTCAGCAAGCCGAATGTTTACTTGTTTTGCACTACACTGTATTCGTGTAACCATGGTAACAACACCCGATTATGGACAGAAATATACCAAATCAACAAATATTTACTTTAAAACTTAAACATAGCAGCTACAGGGTGTTTTTCACATGTGATTTGTTTTCCTCCATGTTCACGCGAAAATTAGTGTGCATAATGCGGCTTGTAGCAGCCATAATTATATATGATTTATTATATTTCTATTGTTGTTGTTACTATGGTTACAAATGTACATGGTGGTACAAAAAGTTAACCTAAGATATAAACCTAATAGCCTATTCAAAGTGTTTTACGAACCCTGAAAAAGTCTAGCTAACTGTGGTGTTCCGACTAATAATCATGTTAAAAACATAATTATCCAGATATGGTCTATCCAACTGTAAATGACGAGTGCCTCCCATTCAAATATTGCACTATGCACTTTGCATAATGGATTTCCTATTGCAGTGGAATTACCGATACACTATTTTCGTGTACTATTGCAAACCGATGGCGGCATATTTATGCCATAAAAGAAGAAAGCTGAAGGTTTTGCTTTAAAATTGTGTCAAAAATATGTCATTATTTAGGAGAAATTCTTGAATAAAGTCCGTAAACAAGAAAGACATTTATTGGGGCACCCTGTATAGATATCGATATCAAATGCTGAGTTCCAAGAATTATAACTTTTTGTTGAGATACAATATACACTTGAAATTTTTAGAGAGTATTGTTGATATAATTGGACAGTTTTTAGAAAAGTATTAATTCAACTGCTAATGCAATCATCGATATAATTATGCCTAATTATGTAAATCAATAATTTCATATTTTCGGGAAAAATGCCTAAAATTTGAGTTTTGGGCTGAAAATTACCGTGTTACATATTCTGACACCCACTGTGTTTGGTATCAGATTATAGGAAATTTGATGGTCTTCAATATGATTGCAAAATCATGCTTATTCCAGGTGTTGTTTGTGAAATCTGGCCAATAATCTATAGCAAGTCAAAACGGCTACTTCTTTGGACGCCATCTTGGATTTAGAGGTGTTTGCAACAAATTTGTTGAGGTAGACCTCTGAATTAATTTGTCTCACTAAAAATACTTGCAAATTAAATTGTTTTAAACTTGTTGTGGAGATCTGGCAACCTAATTCCTTAAGGAAGCCACTTTTTCGATGTTGGCCCTCCCCTTATTGGCAGAGATAATTTATTTACATAGCGATTATAGTATCTGGCTGGTTTCGACGCTGAATTGATAACGGGTGGATAGGAAGTACCCATTTGACCACGGAGCAGCTCGTTACACTATTCACTTCATAAATGAGATAGCAAGGCAAATCCGTCTATGGTGAAGCGAGTTTTTCCAAATGATATATGGGTAACTCCACGAAAAATGTTACCCAAGGATGGAAAAGTTAAGCTCATGGGACAGCCTTGTTAACTACTGGATAGTAATGAGGAAGGACCATATTTTGATGACTAAAGGAAAAAATTTGAAATTCAATGCAGAATATTTTTTGTGTGGCCATTGAAGTTGGGACAAAAATTATGTTATTACCCCCCAAAATGATGAAATTTGCATCCGTTGTTTGTGAAATAAAATTTTTAAATATGGATCACTTCAAAACAATAATTCATTTGCATTGTTTTAACATCATAGAAAAGGAAATTGTGTAAAAATCTTTACTTTAAAACAAAATGTTATTGGATTAAATCTTGATTCTTACAACATTGATGTGTAATGTCTGTGACGTTTTAGATATTAAAGTTTTTGTAGAAGCAGAAGTCCTAATTCAATTTAATTCAAAATCCATTTGCAAAGCTAGAATGTGATATCATAAAGTATATGAAGAGCATTTACTAAAATATTTGATGGTTTGTCCAGAATGGCGTCACGGACATTACGTCACAACTGCGTCACGGACTTTATATACACAGTGAAAAGTATAAAAATGCAGAGCTAAACATTTTCAAGCATTATTTTATTATGTAAATGTCTTATTTTAGCCAAGAAATAAGATAATCCCAAGTAACAGTGGAACTACTACCTTCCTGGTACAAGTTTTAAAACATTGTATCATTAATCGGCTTATGCCGAAAGGGTAAGTAGCGTCGCGTCGCGTCGCGTTGACTTGAACGCGACCATTCGTCCAAAGCCCCCCCCCCCCCCCCGGTTTTGCCGAAAGGGTGCGTTGGGAACGTCGCGTCGCGTCGCGTTTACTGGAACGCGACCATTCGTCCAAAGCCCCCCCCCCCCCCCACCGGTTTTGCCGAAAGGGTGTGTTAAAAAAAAGATCGTACTGTTAGGTTGCTTGAACTATTTTTGTTGCCAGTGGTAAAAATGCCAGAAGTAAAAATGCCAGAGGTAAAAATGCCAGAGGAAAAAACGCCAGAGGAAATATTACAGTGTAAAAGACTGCAAATCTATTTTGTTCTCATCAAGATTATGGTACATGCCCCCCCCCCCCAAAAAAAAAAGCTTTCCTTTGCCCAGGATAAAACTTATTTCGTAGACAGACTTTGTATTCGCATACACTATACATTTTATAATTAATCTTCGATTGAGAGGGAGGGAGGGGGGGGGGGGGGGGGGGGGGGCGAAGGGAGGGGCATTATTTCCATGATTCACTGGTGAGAGAGCCAAAAGGCCCACATTGACATGCCCAGAGTGTAAAGAGTGGGTGGGGGGGGGGGGGGGGGGGGCAATGGTTGCAGGCAGCAGCAGAAAATATTTTTTCAATCAACACCACAAGAAGCTTTTTGGTTCATAGCCATTAATAACTTTCGAAGATGACTTATATATACATAGTGTATACAAATACAAAGTCCGTTTACAAAACCAAGTTTTATCCTGAGCAAATTAAAACATTTTAATCGTTTGAAGCCATGAATGTTTTTTTTTGTTTGTTTGTTTGTTGTTTTTTTTTTTTTTGGGGGGGGGGGGCATGTACCATAATCTTGATGAGGAAAAAAAAGAGATTTGCAGTCCTTTACACTGTTATATTTCCTCTGACATTTTTTCCTCTGGCATTTTTACTTCTGGCATTTTTACCACTGGCATTTCTACCGCTGGCATTTTTTGTCACTGGCATTTTTACCACTGGCATTTTTGTCACTGACATTTTTACCACTGGCATTTTTGTTACTAGCATTTTTGCCACTGGCATTTTTACCACTGGCATTTTTTCCTCTGGCATTTTTTCCAATGGCATTATTACATGTAGCCTACATACAAACATACACAAACACATATGCATAGACCAAGGAGGTATACATGTACAAGACGAGTACTAGTAGTACTAGTAGGCCTACTATCCATGCACAAACATACAACCACACCCACACACACGGCAAACGACACATTTTCATTTTACTGTTTTGGTTTTCTTACGTGTCGTAAAACAAATTCTGCTTGAACTGCCATTCCACTGGGAAGTAAAAAGCTGACTGCACGGTGGACACTTTGCCCCTGTCATTATCTTTACGTTTGGTTTATAAAAGCTTCTGACCACTCGGGCAATGAGAATTAAGGGGTTTCAGGGACGAGCACCGTACTAGGGTTTTATATAGCTCAGTCGGAAGAGCACCGGTCTAGCAATCCGGAGGTCTCGGGTTCGAATCCCGTTGGAATTCCATCTTTGCCCTATTTTAATCACAATATATTTCTGGTCAGTTTCTTTATAATCATGTTTGAATTAATCTTTACTTTTGGCAAGAGGAATACCAAGAAAAGCTTTATTTGAAGTTGAAATGATCCATAATTTAGGTAGTTTCAAACTAATGTTCACATTCACATGTGGGACAATGATGTTCCACAAATGGCGTGTACACAAACTAACACGGGTTTGTGGAAACATCCAAAACAAACACATACACACAAATGTACATTGAAATAAATAATTTTTGTTAAAGGACATTTTGAACGTTTAGAGGCTGTTTTTTTTATTGTATTCATGACCAGACTGCATGAGGCTGTGCTAGACGCGTACATCTTTCCATGACAAAGTAATGTTAATAAATTTATCGCATTATTGAGGTGTTACAGAGTCTAAAATGACCTTTGTTTCAGTAACAAATCAAAAACACATTACATTTTTGAAAATTACGTTGCCATGAAATCGCTCCTGTCAGAATTTTAAAAATGCATGCTTCTTTTTCTTAGGTGAATGGAAAGGCAAGATGGAACAGAGTATGAGCGTTGTGACTTATTCCATCGCCAACCTCTGGTGTATATTTACACACTTTGTCACAATCAACGTTAAATTCTAACAGTCAACAAATGAACATCAACGTATAAACACTTTACCTATTACCAAATTACCTATCTCATTAAAAAAATCAATCATCTTCTCAGATAAAAAAGAAATGTATTTGCTGAATGTGGAGACCAAGAACTTAAATTAATACGGCTAGGTTCCGATTTAAAGGCTCATATCCGACATACTGTTGCCTTCGAAGTGATGCACATTTGTGACATTTTCATTTTTTGACAGCATTTTTCTTATAATATGTCATAGAATAGAAACTAATTAATATAAATGATAAAAAGCTTTCATGGTGAAATTAGGAAGGTTAGCAAAACATTGGCACAAAACAAGAACATTTTAGCAATGATTTTGAGTCATTAATCAGCGTAACAAAAACATACAACATTGGAGGCAAAAGTAAAAATCTGGTTATAAATCTTTATCAAAGAAAATTATATTTACCCCATTTAACAAGTGGTTACATGATTAAATCAGCAAGACATTTCGGGAGATGCTGCAGTCCTCGGCTGCATTTTCATGGGCCACCCTGTACAATAATTCTACCAATATATCATGTCAACCAAAATTGTCCTGATCTAATATGATCACTGTCCTGATGATCTCGTGAAATATGTTAATCCCAATATAAAAAGTAAACAAAATCGTCTTGTTTGGAGACCGGAAATAATTTTGCAGGCGTTCTAAAATTCAATCACCATTGCACAGACACAGTGCAATGGCAGTGCACACCAAAGCTAGTCCACTCGTCTTCCAGAACTCTGGCATAGGACCTTGCCAGCGGAAGCCTCGTTCCGTGGATTTAATTTGCCGAAAATTGTTAGAATCGCGATGTGAAATGTCACAAAAAGACATTATGAAATGAAAACATACCTATGAAATATAAGCTTGATATATTTGTTATGGATATCTATCATTTTAGTGTCCATTTATTTCCCCAAATGTGATTTTTCGATCATTTCCTTGTCGGCTGTAGGTCCCTTTTCAAGTATATAGTAGAAAGTATTGCAAGCGCTGCATGCGTGCGGTATCATATCATCAGATCAGCTGAGCAAAGCTGATAGGTGTTTTGCACATACTCCCTATATTATACGTGTTGCAAAGACTTCCAGGGGAGGTGTGCGTTTGCTAAAACTAACAGCATTTTGTTTTTGAAGTAGATAATTGAAGAGATAGAGTGGGAGAGAGTGTTTTTGATACTGAAACATCACAATAATATGCGCTCCCGAGTTTTTTTGTTTCTTGGTCTCTTTCTTGGAACAATTTAAACAGAAATCGCGGCATATTTTCCCCAATTTTGTGCGATGTTTCCGAAACACCTGTGCTATTTACTCGTAATTGAACAGTGTCCCGGTCGGGCCAGCCAAATGACTTATTTTTAGAAATTGCTGGCCCGACCACAATGTTTACTGGCCCCGTGCCATCGGGCCAGCGTTAGTGTCGAGCCTTGCATAACCCCCTCCCCCCCCCCCCCCCCCCCCCCTCTCCTATACTAAGTGCGGTTATTCCTCTCTCCTCTCTACTCCTTCCTACCATTTGACAATAGGGTAAAGCGAACAAACTTTATACTGTACAGCATAACCCAAACTCGTCTGTAGTGTCTGTGTATCAAGACTAGCAGCACGACGTCTTGATTGAGAGACCATCTGCTAGAAATTAGCGCCGAGGCCACTATCGATAAGAACGGTGTCAAAGGCGATACAATTCTATTGGAGGCTTGCAATTCTCGACCGCTTCTCAGGCCGTGAGAAGCGGATATTGTCTAGCTTGTCAGAAACGTCATGCGGGCCAAGCATTTGGAAGTGCGCCAATGTTGTCACGCGTAGGTCAATATAATCCCGGATGATTCGTTCGCTCTGCACAGAGCGCTCTGGCTTTGCACGCATATAGTCTACGCAATTCAGACCGCATGAACGCATGGGTCAGAATGGTGATGCGTTTTCCAATTTCATATTTTTTTCTGAAAACATATTTTGGTGAACTTGTTGAAGTATAGAATACTAAAAATGTTACCTTTCTATAATAAGAATATTATTTTTGGGTGGTCGTACCCTTTAAAGGGACTTAGTAACATTGTCTTGAATTCTCAAAATAAAATTTTCATTCTAGGGGTTCCCTCATACCTTGTTGTATTCGTATTAACAATAGAGTACAGAAGCCATGACGTCATGAAAACCCTTTTTTAGAATTTTCAAATTTGGACTTCATTTTCAGAAAGAGCATAACAAATAATGTCCAAATACCGAAAATCAAAGGAATAGGTTACGTATTGGCTGAGATATGCCCATCCGAATGAATTTTACTTCAATGGGCAATCAGTGTTATAATGCACTGGTTCCTAAATTTAGGAACCAGTGCACTATAACACTGATTGCCCATTGACCAAAAAATCATTCGGATGAGCATATCTCGGCCAATACGTAACCTATTACTTTGATTTTCGGTATTTGGACATTATTTGTTATGCTCTTTCTGAAAATGAAATCCAAATTTGAAAATTCTAAAGAAAATAATAATGACATCATTTATGACATCACACTTCACCACTCTATAACATCATGGGACAGGTTTCGGTTTTTCAAATTCCCTTTAGTTATACAAAGATATGTACGATCGAAGTATTCAGATAAGAAAAACTCTCCCGGAGTTTTTCTTACCGTGTACAAACTGAGTGCAGTGAGTTAGTGGATATCATTTTGCATTTTTGCTCATAACTTGGCCATGCAATGTCCATTTGACTTGAAATTTCCACGCAATACCATGTGGACATATGAGATAACAACACGATACATTGCACCAACCATTCATCACTTTTTGCACTTGTCAACAAAGTTCCTAGATCCCTTTAAGTCGCAATCATGTTTTTGAGACATGCTTATGTTTTTTTCTCAAAGCTGGATTGTGTTATTTATATATATACGTATTACGTATATAAGTGCACTTACTATACAAATGCTTTGTTGTAATGTGATGTATTTTCATAATTTCTGTACATTTAATTTGATACTATTAAAATGGTATTTGAACTTTTTAATGTGTGTCTTGTGTTTAAGGTCTTACATGGGTGAAATGACAACTCAAATGAATTCATTTGACATTTATTCCATGAATGTTCGAGGCCTGTGCGATCGAACTAAACGTATGCATGTTTTTGCTTGGCTGGGCGACAAAAACGCTAGTATTTTTTGTTTACAAGAAACTCATTCATGTCCACAAGATGAAGCAAAATGGAAGGAAGACTGGGAAGGTAGCACGCTCAATTTTGACACGGCGCTTCGAAGAGTAGGGGATTTAGTATACTATTTGAAGATGCGCCACATATTGCTATTAATAAATGTTATCACGATGACGGTGGGAGATTGCTTATTTTACATGTTGTTCTTGGAAATAAAAAATGTACTATTACAAATGTGTATGGTCCAAATGCTGATGATCCGGTTCATTTCATTAATATTCTTCAACAATTTGTACATTTTGATTGTGAATCTATAATTTGGTGTGGAGATTGTAATTGCGTGCTGGATATTACATTAGACAAAAGGGTGGTCGCTCCACAACCCATGGCCATTGTGTTAATTGTATTAAAGATATAATAGATGAATATAACTTTATTGATATATGGAGATTTTAAAATACGAATGTGTCTATGTTTACTTGGCATACAAAAGTCATATTTTGTCGTTTAGATTTCTTTTCTTATTTCAAGTAATTTTATTGGACAAGTTTATAAATGTGTTATATCGTGTGGGCTTAAAACGGACCATTCCGCTATAGTATTATCTTTAACTACAGTGAATGAAGCTAGAGGAAGGGTTTTGGGGAAATTCAATACTTCGCTCTTGCAGGATGGAAAATATGTTGAACTGATACGAAGTGGTATGCAAGAAAATGTACTTTATTGTTCTCAAATATTGGATCCTAACACCTTTTCGGATTTGTTAAAATGTCAAATGAGATCAGTATCAATACGATATTCTATTGATGCTTCAAAGACTAAAAAAATACTAGAAAAAAGTTTAGTTGAAAAATTAAATAAACTTGAATTGGATTACGTTGGAAATCAAACTGAAATTTTATTAGACCAAATAAAATTATGTAGAGAAGATTTAGATATTTTATATAAAAAGAACGTTGACGGCGCTTTTAAAAGATCAATATCAAATTTAATTGAACATGGTGGAAAAAATACATGTTGGTTTTAAAATTTACAAAAAAGAAATCAAAGATTGAAATTAATTACAAAAAATATATGATGAAAAAGGACAAGTTCAACAGTCAAATAAAGAAAAATTGCATACTTCTAAAAACCCTTCACTAGCAGCTAATTTTGTACAAATTTTACCTCAAGATTGTCAGAATGATAATTTGTCATTAAACTCCAAAGAAAGGTTTGAAGGTTTGTTATCATTGAACGAATGTTTAAATGCCATTAAAACTATGAAGAGTAATATAACACCTGGTACTGATGGGTTTCCTTGTGAATTTAATAAATTTTATTCCAAAGAAAAATCAAGACCCCTTATTTTTGACAAATTTTAGGCCCATTTCTGTTTTAAACACTGATTATAAATTATTAGCTAAATGCTTAGCACACAGGCTAATAAATTTATTATCTGAAATTATAAGTTGTGACCAGACTGGGTTCATGAAAGGACGTTATACAGGGTGGCCCAAAAAAAACAGAACAGTGCACTTCCCAAAATATAATACCACAATGTTTATGTTCATCGGATAGGGTGTCCTTTCCAATGAAAAACGATACCAAGAACAGTAATTTTGGTCAGGTCGTTTTTGTTTAACCCTATTAAGGCCGGGCTATTTGAGGTCTTCAGCAGGCCGGGGGGGGGGCCATTATGGCCCCCCCCCCCCCCCCCCCCCCGTAAGATCTCGGCCGCGGAGCGGCCGATCGCCGTAAAAATGTGCACGCGTGATAAGTGAAGTGTATAGAATACAATGGTAATTTTTAAAAATTTTGAAAAATTCATTAATTTGCATATTTATGGTAATTTATGCAAATAAGTCATGAAATTCATATTTTTACCCATAAATCATATATTCTTCATAATTAAACTCTGGTTTTCACTACATATATTCTTTAGAGCATTTGGAATGATACTACAACAAAAACAATTGGAAGAGCCCGGTTCTTCCTTTTGTTTTCTATTGTTTTATTAATTTCTTATGTATTTCTTTGTTTTTTTAACTTATGTATTTTATTGTTTTTGTTGTTTATTTTATTTCTAACTATAATTTAACTGTTTTGAACCCCAAAACCAACATATAAAATGTAAACAACACCAAATATCTAATAATACACCTCATTTTATGAAAATTGATATTTCCATATGTTTTGTACACAAATCACGAAATTTAGCGATTTTCGGGCTGACATGCATAGACAAAAGGTCACGTGACTTTGTAACGGAGGGTCCGATTTTCGAAATTTTTGTTTTAAAACGTGCGCAAGACCCGAAAGAAAAAAGTCACCAAGCAGCGGCGCGTCATCTTGCAGCGTTTTGGAGCAATAAAAAAAATTCCGGAGGGAGGGGGGGGCCATTATGGCCCCCCCCCCCCCCCCCCCCGGCCTTATTAGGGTTAAGGACGCAGTGAGTGAGACCATGTCAGGTGCCGATTTATGTCGATTTCGACCTAGTCAATGCCAGTTTAACCGCACTCCTTGCCCGTAATACCATTCAGCGACCAGGCCCATTCTCTCGGCACACGGCTGAGTGCACATTAACAATAGTGCGCGATGCTCAACGATATGAACGGCGGTTCGTGCAATTCATCAAGCGCTGGCTCAATACAAATTGACAAAAAAGAGAACCTGACATGGTGTCACTCACAGGGCCCTAAAACAAAAACTACACGACCAAATTGACTGTTCTTGGTATCGTTGTTCATTTGAAAAGACACTCTATCTGATGGACATAATACATGTGTTACTTTATTTTGGGAAGTGCCCCGTTCCGTTTTTTTTGGGCCACCCTGTATTGGAGAAAATATTACTTTGGCTTTAGATATGATTGATTATACAAATTGTTATGATATCCCCGGTGTTACGGTGCTAGCAGATATAGAAAAATCATTTGATAAGCTAGAGTGGTCGTATATGTTTCAGGCATTGAAATATTTTAATGTTGATGATGATTTCATATCCTGGTTAAAACTTTTGTATAATGATATTATATTCTTGTATTATAAATAACGGTCATGCCTCTGAATTGTTTAACGTTACTTGTGGTGTTCGCCAAGGTTGTCCTTTAGGCCGATTGCGTTTTATTATTTGTAATGAAATAATGAGTATTTGGATTAAGAGTGACAAAAACATTCAAGGAAGTGTGATTAATGATAGAAATATAAAAAATACGTATGTACGCTGATGACACAACATTTGATGTGAAAGACATTGCTCTTTGTCTAGAATTATATAATATACCTGAAATATTGAAAAAGTATTCAGGGTTAAGTATCAATCGTAATAAATCAGAAATTCTAGCTCTTAGTTATTACAAAGCTAACCCCGCGGACGTAAACTTTAGAGGGTTGAAAATATTCTAAAGGTCCATTTTTATTTATTAGGTGTGCGTTTTTCAATGAACTCGAATGATTTATATGAATTAAATCTTGTGCCCAAATTACAAACTTTCAAACGAATTTGGGGAATATGGTCGATGAGAGACTTGACACCAGTGGGTAAAATTATCATTGTGAAATCGTTTGCTATTTCCCAACTTATTTTTCTTTTATCAGTATTACCGAAGCCCCCATAAAGTTGAATCGATTATATACTCTTTTATTTTGAATCGTAAGCCAGATAAGATAAATCGGAAAACAATTATAGCAGATTACAATGAAGAGGGTTTGAACATTTACCATCAATCATTATAGGTTCGCATGGGTAATGACTTTTGTAAAATACAGAAAATACAGGCAACTGAAAATGTTTATTTTTTATTTTTATTGTATATGATAAGTTTCTACTACCCCAGGCGAAAATACCATGATTTAAAAAAGGAGCAACAACAGTATAATAAATCATTTTCAATGGAAATTTGGGTAAGTAATTAACTTTAAACATTATATCTATACTCTTACAAATCTTATTACAAACATAATCAATATGATCTTTCCATAATAACCTATTATCTACTATTACTCCTAAAAACTTTACAGATGAAACTTCTTTAATTATTGATCCTGCTAATTAAATATAAATGTCATTTGTATCTATTTTTTTATTTGTAAAAATCATACAATTGGTTTTAGGGACATTCAAAGTTAGTTTATTACTAGATAACCAAATCGTGACTTTCTGTAGTTCCTCATTAAATTGTAACTGTAAAGTAAATATATCATCATGTGCCATAAAGATACTAGTATCGTCTGCAAATAAAATTTATTTCAGTTTAGTTGATACATTGCACAAGTCATGTATATACAATAAGAATAAAAGGGGTCCAAGTATAGAACCTTGGGTCACTCCACATCTTAGCCCTTTAATCTGAGATTTGTTTTCATTGATTAAAACATATTGGTTGCGATTAGTAAGGTAACTTTTAAACAATTTTAAAACATTTCCTCTTATTCCATACTTATATAATTTATTCAATAAAATGCCATGATCTAGAGTTTCGAATGCCTTTCGTAAATCTAAAAATAACTCAATCATTATTTCCTTATTATCAATTACCTTAGTTACTTCATGGATAAAATCAAGAAGTGCTGAGGATGTGGAATGACAAGCTCTAAAACCATGTTGATTACAGGTTAAAATATGGCATTCATTAACAAAAAATAAAAGACGATTATACAAACACTTTTCAATTTGTTTTAGAAAACACAGGTAAAATAGATATTGGTCGATAATTCGTTAAAATGTCAGGACAACCTCCTTTAAATATTGGTATTACTCTGGCAACTTTAAGTTTGTCTATAAATTCTCCAGATGCCATGCATGCATTACATATCTCACATAATGTATAACATAAATGATATATAGACTTTTGTATTACTTTCATATCAATACCATCATATCCTGCACTCGAATTAATTTTGAATTGTTTAACAATATCAATTATTTCACCCTGAGTTACAGGATTAAAAAATATAGATTTTGTATTATTAACAATAAATGAAATTACATCAATATCGTCAGACTGATCATAATTGCGATTCAAATTAAAACCAATATCAACAAAAAAATTATTAAAATATTCCGGAATTGTATTTGTATCTTTCACTTCCATACCATCCACTACAACCTTCTCTATGTTAATTGCTTTCTGTTCTTTACCTAATGCATTATTTATAACTTTCCATGTTTTATTCATATTACCTTGAGCACAACCGAATTGGCGTAAATAATATTCCCTTTTCGTAGATTTAATCTTGCTGGTCACACGATTACGTATTTGTTTATATTAATTTTGTCTATATAAAGTAGGATTTTTCAATTCAATTTATATAAGCGATTCTTTTTTCTTTACTAAGTTATGTATTTCATGTGTAAACCATGGTTTATCTTTTCTTTTCTTTTTTACCTTAATATTCTTCATTGGAAAACACTTTTCATATACATTTAAAAACTTTTGCAAAAATACACTGTAGCATAAATTCGGATCTTTGAAAGGAAGTGGCCATCTGATTCCCTGTCAAGCTTGAATAAAATTACATATATTAGTAACACTTACATCACGCTTTTCAATGTAATCATTGCACATATTTGTACTACACTTAACTTTACAAATACAATAAATAGGAACATGATCACTGAGATCGTTTAAAAGTATTCCAGAGTACATTTGACATGAGTCATTAGTAAAAATTGTATCAATTAATGATACAGAAGTAGATGAGATTCGTGTAGGATAATGAATCAAAGGGAACATAGAATGAGCTAATAACAAATCTAAAACTATATCAACATAATATTGCACTTTACCAATATTCAAAAGATTAATATTAAAGTCGCCAATTAAATATAAAACTTTATTTTCATTAATTACTACATTTAAAACTTTTCTATAAAAATCAGAAGTCTGGTATAGACTGGCACGGTGGTCTATAAATCGTACATTACACATTTTTTATTGCACATTTGAGCCTCAAAAAAAATAATTTCTACATACTCTTCATTAGAATCAAAATCATAACGACGTTTATAACTTAAAGTGTCATTCAAAAACATCCCTACCCCACCACCACGTTTTCCAATACGCGAATTACCTATGAAAGCATAATTATTTATATTAAATAAATCATGTAGCGTATCATCATTAACCCTAATCCCACTGGGTTATTTTGATGAGTCCACTGTGGGGGGGGGGGGCATTTTGGCCCCCCCCCCCCCCTCAAATCTCGGCAACGAATTGACCGATCGACTTGAAAATTGGCACACAAGTACAAGTCAAGTAGAATAAGAATTTTAAAAAATTGACCATTATTATTTTTTTAAAGAATTAATTAAAATTTTGAATATGCAAATTGTTGACGAATTTGGGAACAAATTGGGATTTTCATCTAAAATCAAAAGAAATTACAGGATTTCTTCAGGTTTTCTGTAAAAATACTTTCAAATGATGTTATTTATCATATCCATGTTTTTTATGGTGATAAAATATATTACTAATTGGCATAAATATGCAAATTATTATTATTTTTTTTGAAGAACTTATCTCTGAAGTGTATGAATTCAACTAATAACAAAGAAATAATCCAAATAATAATTCAAAGTAACAATTATAACATATTTGGAGATTACATGGCATTGGATATAGGAATTACATAGAAACCTGTACAATAATTACATTTTTTGTGACGGACGAGCAATTATCGACCTCTAAAATCAGTTCTACAGATCCGACCGGGGTGAATTATATATCAAAACATGCGGGAGACTTGAGAGAAAATAGTCATGACGTTTAAACGTGAAATTCCAAATGGTCTAGATGCACGTCGAAAAAAAAGACAGGGGGGGGGGGCAAAATGGCCCCCAGTGGGATTAGGGTTAAGCCACGTCTACGTAATTCCAATGATATGTGATTGAAGGTTTAAAGAAGATAAAAACAAACACAATTCATCAAATTTATTACATAAACTTGGACAATTAAAATGCAAGCAAGAAAAGTAAGTCTCTAATTCATTGGTAGTGTACTTTGAGGTCAAACTTTCATTAAAATTCTCTATAGTGGAATATGATTGATGTGATGAATAGACGTGTTCAGAGTTTGGTGGACATACATATTCATGTAATCTTATTAAATCAGTCCTTTATGTATCAATTTGAGCGTGTTGATTAAAAACATCATATGAAGCCATAAACACCACAAGTCAAAAGGACAACATCAAGACGGAAAATACATTACTAGTAAAGTAAACAACAATGACAACAACAAAGCTACAAAATGTACCAAATATGTGGCAAATGTTGGAAAAACAACATCAACGAAACTTATTAATGAATCGATTAAGAAAGCAAGTTCACTCGGAGAAACGTATGGGTATTATCAATTTAGTGACATTTAAAAAAGTTTGCATCATAAAATTGTAATCTGGAGTGGAACGTCTCCGTGTTCAAATTATTATATGAAATTGTATCAATATGTTAATTAAAGTTAATGAAATGAACGTTGGAGTTCACTGCGTTCAAGTCACATGTTACAAGTTAGCTAAGTCTCTTCGGGAGTGTATGAGTTTTGTTATGGTTCCCCCGCCGGTTGCCTTCACTGCGATGAATATTCTCCCATCCATGGACCATGCGTGGGTCAATTTGCTGTTTGGTTTCCTGGCCTCAGCGAAAGCATCCCACAAGAGAAGTCTATTCACATCCGTGAGGTCCTCGTAGATGCTGATTCCCAATTTCTTTTCTTTCATTTTTTTTCCTATTCTACAGCAGAGCTAGCCGCTGCCCGTATGATGACAGTTTGACAATGATTGGCCGCGACTTTGGGCGCACTCCTTCCCTGGGTGCATTCTGGCGGCATACGCGGTGACTTCTGTCGATAGCGCAGGGGGTCAGATCCACTCCCAGTGAATCCTTTGTGATGCGACGAACCGTATCATCCGTGTTCTCTCCGTCGGTCTCGGGGACTCCAAAGAAGCGCAAGTTGTTTCTCAAGGAGTATTGTTCTGAGTCGTTGAGTTTGCTCTTCAGTCGATTGATTTCATTCAAGTCGCTTTCTCCTTTCTTTTTCAGGTCTGCGAGATATTTTTTGCAGCTATCAACTTGGCATTGCATCTCAATCATCTGACCGTCATGGGTTTCCAGGCGTCGATACAGCTCCTCAAAAATTGCATCCAATGCCCTTTGTACAGTCTTGTTAATAGCTGAAAGAAGGTCTTCATCTTGAAGAATTTCTTTGATGAGGGCTTTTGTTGACCGTGTTGGTATAGCCATTGTCCAGTGTAGTGAACAGACTTAGAGTTGCAAAAGTAGTTTAAGTTGCACAATAGTCAATAGAAACTTTAAACTTTAGTGAGGAGTTTATTTGTAGCTTGTGAAACTTTAACAAGGCTTTATAAAGGAGATAAGTCAGGCTATTATGTGTCCAGATAAAGATTATGTAATATTTTAAACTGAAAGTAACGCAATTTTGTTGATAATGCATATTTAAAAGGAATAGGGTACATTTCTTTCCAATCCATTATTAGTTCCACTACAATTGAGTTCCATTTTGTTGTGAAATTGAACTTGAATTATTTTATCAATGCATAATTTATGAATGAATTTACATATTTTAGTTTTCTTTTTCAACGTACTAATTAAATGTTCATGCTGATTCATATTTGAAATAGGACCATTTTTAATAATGTGTTTCAATTGTAAAGGAATGGCGGATATAACAGAATACAACTCCATAAAATTACAACGAATATGCTATTTTTGTACAAATTCATGATAACTAAAAAATGACCCATCATGGTTTAATAAATTAAACAACTATATTACGCCATTATTTATCCAATCGGACTTAAAAACAACCTTCCCATTTATTTGAATACATGAATTATTCCAAATTACTTGATTATGAATAAAACGATCTTTTGGGTTCTCAGAAAAAGTTAAATTACTCCAGGCTACTCAAATTTCTTTTATAAATGAGTTATCAATTTGTATGAATTGCTCTTTACTTTTCAAATTACAAGTCCAACATAAGTCATTACCACTACTTAATAAGAATCGTAAATCATTCACTTTTTTTATTTTCATACTGAACCTATGATAAGTTTAAATTTGAAGTTGGAATTTTTTTGTTTTTGTGTTTTAAAGAATTACTACCAGATTCACTTGTATCATGTTTTTCATTGAATTGTAATACTCATACCTATGCCACTAGAAATGCCGCAAATTTCCATTTACCTCCAGTACGAACTAATTTTTCTCATAAATCCATTTTCTTTAATTGTCCAATACTTTGGAATTCCTTTCTGAATTTATACAAAAATCGTGTTCATTGAATTATTTTAAACGTAATTTAAAACAATATCTTAAAATTCTTTTTATGTTGTAGCTATACAAAATAAATCTTTTAAATTTATAGTATTTTAAAATATAATTCCAGGGTCAGCCGTTTATAAGGATTTATTTTCTTTCTGGCCGCCACCCACTCAAAATTGACCCTTTTTTATACTACTATAATGTAAATTATTGTAGTATTCATGTTTCAATTGTATCTTTGTAATTTTTATGAGTGAAATAAACTGGAAATTAAATGAAAATGAAATAATATTATTTGGGTAAATAACTATTTGAAATTAGTAGGCATATTAGATTCTGATCAATGTGATTTTTGTTTAAAGGGACAGGTCCACTTTTACAAAACGTCTGAACAGCTTCCAGTTGACGGATGGGGATCAATGTAACACGCACAAAAAAAATCAGAGCGAACAGCCCTCTAATTGGATTCTATGAATGAAAAACGAATGCGTCCCTCCATTTAAACTATATATCGGTCAATAAAGGAGTTCAACTGATTTAGCATAATATTACAACAATATAGTACTAATTCTCGTAAAGGTATTGTGAAGCCGACATTTGTTAACGTATTTCACGGAAAAAGATCTCAAAAAGAAAGAATATATAATTACATGTATAGTTTAAGCGATGTTTGGGTATTTTGCTTGGTAAACGCTCACACTTTAGTACTTACGCGCGGGTCACGTAGCTGGCGCGGGTCACGTAGGGTTCATGCATACCGATCTGGCACTCCGTTAAATCTATGTACGAACTTACTCACCGGCCGAAAATACGTATGTACCTATTTAACCGACGTCACTCAGTTTATTAAGTTTTAGGTCTATAACTCCACGAAAAAGAGATTTCAAGCCCTAATTTTTTCAGGCATGCTATTTAATGACATTTCCTTTCATATAAGACAATAACCTCGCAACTTTAGAATTTTGGCTTGCAAAAGAGGATCTCTCCCTTTAAATAATGTTGAATCAATCGCACATTTGAGCCCATGCACCACACTTTCGGTCATAAGTCGCTATGGATCTTTAGTACATAGAGCCTCAAAATCATTAAAAATTGTCTCTGGGTGAACATTTCAACTTTACGGGATTTCATACTTACATATTTCATTTACATTCTCTGAAATTTGCCGGTCCTAATTCGAATTTGTTATACCATAAATAATGATTTCGCTCGATGTGTGAGAATTCCGTTCTGTATGATGCAAAACTTTAGAAGCGATTTTCTCTGTTGTTTAAGAAATAGCGAGGCTCTGGTCCACGTTATTAAATTGCATTTGTATGACCTTCAACACACTTATATGTATCAAATTATACATCATTTTAAACCTCAAATCCTAGAGAATTAAAAACACTACAAATCTCAATTTTTATATTTCCGACAATTAACCGAAAGTGTTAGGGGCGGACACATTTGTTTTGGGATTGCCCTGTAACACATCAATTTATATTACAATTTCAAGAACACACTTTAAATGACCAAATTATATTGACTCTGAATCCATTTATATTTGGGATTTTTGGAGGTAATTTCTGCCACTTGAATTTTGTTATTTTATACGCAAAATATTATATATTATCTACAAAGTGTAAAAATGGTAGATTATAATTTAAATTATTGAAGAAACAGTTGAAACATAATTACGACCTTGAACGAATAATTTATTTAAAACACGACAAATTTGTTTTATTTCTTGATAAATGGAGAGATGTACAATTATTTAAATTTATTATGATATGTATCAAGTATATTACGTTGTTGACATCACATACAGTATTTTGTATGTTGTACTTATAATATTTGTGTTAACTTACTTTGATAAATCTTAAATAAATTTTATGAAAAAAAAACATTTAAATGGTTGAATGGATGTTCCATTTTTGCTATTTTGGAAAACAGACCTTGCGGTGGTTAATTGACCGTTACAAGTCATGCATGAATGGTTTCTCATGGATACCATGCTAATATCGGAGAGGGTTATTTTATCCTTAATTTAATATACAATAACATAAATTTTATCGTTACAAATAAGAGATATGTTGTCTTGAATAATTGTCCAGTTTCTTTTTGTGCGGAGTATACATACCAATGCTCACTTTGATTTCGTCATTGGTTGGTCAATTTCACAAAAATCGCATTAAATGTAGTCATTTGTAACAGATTAGTGTCAATTCAATTCAAGTTCGTCGTCCACAGATGTGTACAGCAACTGTGACAATTGAATGTAAATTGTAATGGACGATAAAGTATGACAAATTTCTAAATTGATTAGAACTTTATTTGAAATTGAGGAAAATTTAAACAAGATTAAATAGAAATTGACATTCCAGACGACTCGTCAAAGAATTGAAGTGAAAATTTAACAAATTGAACGACAAAACTGTGAACATGGACTGTGAAATGCATAGTTAGCATTTTGAAAAATAAATCGGTTTGAAAATCTTTGTTGGTAACTGCTGTGAATTCTTGTTTCAAACAAGGTATATTATATACATATATAACCAATTCATCTTAAGTCAAGACTAATTAGTTTTCATGAATAGTCCGCTTTCCATACGCAAGAAACTATAATGTATATCATTAAAATGTTACAATGTCACCAAAGATGACGACAATTGGCGGCCGTCGGGTGTTTCCAAAGTCTACAGAAGGTTCGAACTTGATAAATCTACATTTTATAATTATGCTCACGTGAACAATTTACCTAGTTATCACGTATCAAGTACGTCTATACACAATAATACTACTTTTAAAGATGCGATAAGGTTGCTTTATTGAAGATATTGATAAACTTTGTACAGAGTTATTCGTGCGTTTGTAATCTTCTTCATAGGCAATCGTACCTTTAAATTTGCACAATAATAAAATAGGCCTACTAAACGCTGTACAGAGGTGATTTAGATTTTGTCTGATATCTAATTTCGCTGGTAAAATGAATTTTGTATTATAATCAGGAAATCTGACTTTATACGTGATTACCTGTAATAATGTTGGTGGACTGGATGATATTTGCGACTACATTCACATGCCATGTAAAACAAGTATAAGTGGGGCCATATAAATTATTACTCTGGGTTAAAATAGAATGAATTACAACAACCTATTATGGAACGACTGTTTGATAATTCGTAATAAATTAATTGTGTTGGACACGATTGACTTGATTTAGTTTTATCTCTAGTATACGTTAAAAGAGATAGAGATACAAACTTCACTCATGGAGGGCCTACAATTTCGGAAATCGTATTTGAGAACTATTGCTCATTCCTGTGATGTATTGTGTTCTCTATATTGTCTTGAAGAAGTTAATGAGACATACAGTAATAAGTCTCGCTTAAGACAGTCTAAAAGGGTAGTTTAGTTTTGGTAGAGAGGGCGCTGCACATCACAATTTTCTTGTGACGTAATGAAAAACTGAGTGCCAAATTTGACAGAACATGCAATTTTAATGGCAGAATAACTTTATTTGGTCAAAATCGACCCAGAAACGGCTGAAATATCAATAAATATATCTGATCTTATAATTATTTGGGGCCCAAATAATTAGATGATTTTTCGTAAGTAGTGATTAGCAAAACAAAAAAATATTTGCCAAATCACCACATTTCGTGTATAAAGACATACTATTTTGAAATGGGAGCACATGAATCATTATAGGGCAAGTTGAGAGTCTAATGAGTGTCTCAATCAGGTAATTCACGAATGACCCAAGTTTTGTTCTCGAAACTGTGGTGGTAAGTGATATGAATTCATATTTCAAACAAGGTTCATGTAAAAATAAATTCATCTCACATCAAGAACAACGAGTCGTCATGGTGAGTCTTCATTCCATCTACATGAATTGATAACCTTTATACAGTTTTATTCGTGCTAAATCAATCGTGTTTATTGGCAGACATATCATATCTAACACTTGACAATCTACATTTATGAAGTGGGCCTTCTTATTGGTGTACACAGGTCATTTATCAATAAATATATCTGATCTTATAATTATTTGGGGCCCAGATAATTAGATGATTTTTTCTAAAAATTAAAAAGAATGCTTGCACTTTTACAGAAATGTTCAAAAGCTTTTTTTAAATAGTTATTGATGATCTCTCTATTTAATCATTGTTTCAATAAAACATCACATATATACATAATTTGGTATCAAAAAAGGTTGAAACCAATGTCTGTTAAAAAGGGCCCTCTTGTGTTTCAATGGCTTTTTAAAAAATGCTAATGGGCTTTTTACTTAGTCGTTTGTAATTTGTAATACATTTCGAGCATGATGGAGTTATAACCATATAGTTAATAATGTTATTGTCCAGGTTTGGTTACTTCAGTTCAGCCTAACCCAAACAATACTACCCCTTTAAACTTATTAAGGTCAGTTTATCAAGTGGCGTTGCATGGACAAAATGATTGGGGCATACCTTATGTAATATTTATTTTTCCTTGTCCTTTTTCAATTTTCTTTTTCCCCTGGAGTGTATCATTGTTTTTGCCCAATTTTTTGGAGGCATGTGCCCCCCCCCCCTCCTCCGTAGCTACGCTTCTACACGTACCATACTGTTTAAACCTTTACTTACGTTATTACAAAAAATGGTACGTGTATCCCGTATGATTGACATTTTATCCATGTTTGTGAATTGTGAATCAACATAACTCACGTTAATGAAGTGTTGATTTCCTTTAAAATGTTTGTGCGCTAAATACAAATGTAAATGAAAATATATTTAAATATAATACAGCTTTGACAATCATGTTTACATTGGCCGTTGAATGGTTCTAATGATAATACAATGGTGTTGCCTGTGAATTTTATTTAATTTCGTAAGTAATGATTAACAAAATAAAAGAATATTATCCAAATCACCACATATTACGTGTATAAATACACACGATATTAAAATGTGAGCATATGGGTTCTAGGACTACTACCCCCTGGCCTGGACAACCACCCCCGGACGATTACCCCCCCCCCCCCCCCCGGACAACTACCCCCTAGGACAATTACCCCCCGGAAAACTACCACCCGGACAATTACCCACCTAGGACAATTACCCATCAACACAATTACCCCCAAGACAACTACCCACTAGGACAATTACCCCCCGGAAAACTACCACCCGGACAATTACCCACCTAGGACAATTACCCATCAAGACAATTACCCCCAAGACAACTACCCCGCAAGACAATTAGCCCCAAGACAACTACCACCCAAGACAATTACCCCCCAAGACATTTACCCCCCGGGCAACTACCCCCGGATAGCTACCCCCGGACAACTACCCCCCGGATTATAACCCCAGGACAACTACCCCCCGGATGATTACCCACGACGACAATTGCCCCCCGGACAAGTACCCCTGGAATCTTACCCCCTACACAACTACCACCAGGATAATTCCCCCGTCCTCACTAAAGTTTAAAGTTTCTATTGACTATTGTGCAACTTAAACTACTTTTGCAACTCTAAGTCTGTTCACTACACTGGACAATGGCTATACCAATAATGCGCTTAGAAACATCCGTATTAAACGCCTAATAAATGTTGTGTATTATTATTATTATTATTATTATTTAACACGGTCAACAAAAGCCCTCATCAAAGAAATTCTTCAAGATGAAGACCTTCTTTCAGCTATTAACAAGACTGTACAAAGGGCATTGGATGCAATGTTTGAGGAGCTGTATCGACGCCTGGAAACCCATGACGGTCTACCATAAAATGTTACAATGTCACCAAAGATGGCGACAATTGGCGGCCGTCGGGTGTTTCCAAAGTCTACAGAAGGTTCGAACTTGATAAATCTACATTTTATAATTATGCTCACGTGAACAATTTACCTAGTTATCACGTATCAAGTACGTCTATACACAATAATAATACTTTTAAAGATGCGATAAGGTTGCTTTATTGAAGATATTGATAAACTTTGTACAGAGTTATTCGTGCGTTTGTAATCTTCTTCATAGGGAATCGTACCTTTAAATTTGCACAATAATAAAATACTACTAAACGCTGTACAGAGGTGATTTAGATTTTGTCTGATATCTAATTTCGCTGGTAAAATGAATTTTGTATTATAATCAGGAAATCAGACTTTATACGTGATTACCTGTAATAATGTTGGTGGACTGGATGAATATTTGCGACTACATTCACATGCCATGTAAACAAAGTATAAGTGGGGCCATATAAATTATTACTCTGGGTTAAAATAGAATGAATTACAACAACCTATTATGGAACGACTGTTTGATAATTCGTAATAAATTAATTGTGTTGGACACGATTGACTTGATTTAGTTTTATCTCTAGTATACGTTAAAAGAGATAGAGATACAAACTTCACTCATGAGGGCCTACAATTTCGGAAATCGTATTGAGAACTATTGCTCATTCCTGTGATGTATTGTGTTCTCTATATTGTCTTGAATAAGTTAATGAGACATACAGTAATAAGTCTCGCTTAAGACAGTCTAAAAAGGTAGTTTAGTTTTGGTAGAGAGGCGCTGCACATCACAATTTTCTTGTGACGTAATGAAAAACTGAGTGCCAATTTGACAGAACATGCAATTTTAATGGCAGAATAACTTTATTTGGTCAAAATCGACCCAGAAACGGCTGAAATATCAATAAATATATCTGACCTTATAATTATTTGGGGCCCAAATAATTAGATGATTTTTCGTAAGTAGTGATTAGCAAAACAAAAAAATATTTGCCAAATCACCACATTTCGTGTATAAAGACATAGACTATACGGTAAACTTATTAAGGTCAATTTATCAGGTGGCGTTGCATGGACAAAATGATTGGGGCATACCTCATGTAATATTTATTTTTCCTTGTCCTTTTTCAATTTTCTTTTTCCCCTGGAGTGTATCATTGTTTTTGCCCAATTTTTGGAGGCATGTGCCCCCCCCCCCCCCCCCTCCGTAGCTACGCTACTACACGTACCATACTGTTTAAACCTTTACTTACGTTATTACAAAAATGGTACGTGTATCCCGTATGATTGACATTTTATCCCATGTTTGTGAATTGTGAATCAACATAACTCACGTTAATGAAGTGTTGATTTCCTTTAAAATGTTTGTGCGCTAAATACAAATGTAAATGAAAATATATTTAAATATAATACAGCTTTGACAATCATGTTTACATTGGCCGTTGAAATGGTTCTAATGATAATACAATGGTGTTGCCTGTGAATTTACTTTAATTTCGTAAGTAATGATTAACAAAATAAAAGAATATTATCCAAATCACCACATATTACGTGTAATAAATACACACGATATTAAAATGTGAGCACATGGGTTCTAGGACTACTACCCCCTGGCCTGGACAACCACCCCCCCGGACGATTACACCCCCCCCCCCCCCCCCCCCGGACAACTACCCCCTAGGACAATTACCCCCCGGAAAACTACCACCCGGACAATTACCCACCTAGGACAATTACCCATCAAGACAATTACCCCCAAGACAACTACCCTGCAAGACAATTAGCCCCAAGACAACTACCACCCAAGACAATTACCCCCCAAGACATTTACCCCCGGGCAAATACCCCCGGGAAAACTACCCCCGGACAACTACCGGCCGGATTATTACCCCCGGACAACTACCCCCGGATAGCTACCCCCCGGACAACTACCCCCCGGATTATAACTTAAACTACTTTTGCAACTCTAAGTCTGTTCACTACACTGGACAATGGCTATACCAACACGGTCAACAAAAGCCCTCATCAAAGAAATTCTTCAAGATGAAGACCTTCTTTCAGCTATTAACAAGACTGTACAAAGGGCATTGGATGCAATGTTTGAGGAGCTGTATCGACGCCTGGAAACCCATGACGGTCTACCATAAAATGTTACAATGTCACCAAAGATGACGACAATTGGCGGCCGTCGGGTGTTTCCAAAGTCTACAGAAGGTTCGAACTTGATAAATCTACATTTTATAATTATGCTCACGTGAACAATTTACCTAGTTATCACGTATCAAGTACGTCTATACACAATAATACTACTTTTAAAGATGCGATAAGGTTGCTTTATTGAAGATATTGATAAACTTTGTACAGAGTTATTCGTGCGTTTGTAATCTTCTTCATAGGCAATCGTACCTTTAAATTTGCACAATAATAAAATAGGCCTACTAAACGCTGTACAGAGGTGATTTAGATTTTGTCTGATATCTAATTTCGCTGGTAAAATGAATTTTGTATTATAATCAGGAAATCTGACTTTATACGTGATTACCTGTAATAATGTTGGTGGACTGGATGATATTTGCGACTACATTCACATGCCATGTAAAAAAAAGTATAAGTGGGGCCATATAAATTATTACTCTGGGTTAAAATAGAATGAATTACAACAACCTATTATGGAACGACTGTTTGATAATTCGTAATAAATTAATTGTGTTGGACACGATTGACTTGATTTAGTTTTATCTCTAGTATACGTTAAAAGAGATAGAGATACAAACTTCACTCATGGAGGGCCTACAATTTCGGAAATCGTATTTGAGAACTATTGCTCATTCCTGTGATGTATTGTGTTCTCTATATTGTCTTGAAGAAGTTAATGAGACATACAGTAATAAGTCTCGCTTAAGACAGTCTAAAAGGGTAGTTTAGTTTTGGTAGAGAGGGCGCTGCACATCACAATTTTCTTGTGACGTAATGAAAAACTGAGTGCCAAATTTGACAGAACATGCAATTTTAATGGCAGAATAACTTTATTTGGTCAAAATCGACCCAGAAACGGCTGAAATATCAATAAATATATCTGATCTTATAATTATTTGGGGCCCAAATAATTAGATGATTTTTCGTAAGTAGTGATTAGCAAAACAAAAAAATATTTGCCAAATCACCACATTTCGTGTATAAAGACATACTATTTTGAAATGGGAGCACATGAATCATTATAGGGCAAGTTGAGAGTCTAATGAGTGTCTCAATCAGGTAATTCACGAATGACCCAAGTTTTGTTCTCGAAACTGTGGTGGTAAGTGATATGAATTCATATTTCAAACAAGGTTCATGTAAAAATAAATTCATCTCACATCAAGAACAACGAGTCGTCATGGTGAGTCTTCATTCCATCTACATGAATTGATAACCTTTATACAGTTTTATTCGTGCTAAATCAATCGTGTTTATTGGCAGACATATCATATATAACACTTGACAATCTACATTTATGAAGTGGGCCTTCTTATTGGTGTACACAGGTCATTTATCAATAAATATATCTGATCTTATAATTATTTGGGGCCCAAATAATTCGATGATTTTTTCTAAAAATTAAAAAGAATGTTTGCACTTTTACAGAAATGTTCAAAAGCTTTTTTTAAATAGTTATTGATGATCTCTCTATTTAATCATTGTTTCAATAAAACATCACATCATACATAATTTGGTATCAAAAAAGGTTGAAACCAATGTCTGTTAACAAGGGCCCTCTTGTGTTTCAATGGCTTTTTAAAAAATGCTAATGGGCTTTTTACTTAGTCGTTTGTAATTTGTAATACATTTCGAGCATGATGGAGTTATAACCATATAGTTAATAATGTTATTGTCCAGGTTTGGTTACTTCAGTTCAGCCTAACCCAAACAATACTACCCCTTTAAACTTATTGAGGTCAATTGTGACCCGTCCTACGTAGAAGAACCAAAAGTCGACAAAGTTGATTTTTTGGATTTGTATTTAGTTCGATTCAGCAATATCTAAGCTTTAATATGATATCAAGTTTGTCTCATAATGATTCTGCAACGCGGAGTTATTGACGCTTTTCTAAGGCAAATATTGAACGGTCTGGAAATAAGATGCCGAGAAAATAGCTCAAGAAACTTTACATCCATTTCGAAAGTGAAATTAGCGTTTTAAGCAGGCCATAAATGAACCGATTGCATGAATAAAATGTCGTAGCAACCTTTATTAAATTTTCTTGAAAACTTGCATATCAGTAAATATGTATGATATACACCTTCCCTCCAGAAACTGTTGAATATTATCCATGCATTGTAGAGATATGAACAGATTTAATTACAATTTAAGTGGGTTTGGAACGATAAACTGTACACATCGAGCACATGATACAATAGCGAGCACTTTCAGGTAACAAAAGGGATTCCGCTCTGGCTCTGTTTATTGTTCGATTAATCGGTATTTACTGGCAGTTTGATTTTAGGAATGCAAACTTGCGTCTGGTGCGTAATGTAAAAACTATTACAAAGAACAGTATGTTGATACGTGAAAAGTAAAACGGGGTATCGAAGCTAGACATTTTGGAGGGGGAGGCCCCAGGTACCAAAGGGGGAGGGGGGGGGGGGGGGGGATCCGTTGGTACAGGGTTTGTTTTCGTTCTTTTGGCCGGGATGCCCGGGGATGTCCCTTAGAACATTTTGAAACAGGTGTCTAAGTAACGGAGGCGAGCCTCGGTCAACTTCAAAATGAGGGTATATAAAAGAGTGGGATTGTGCTTTAGCCAACTTAAAACAAGCTCTAAATAGCGTTTTTTTTTTTGTTTTTTTTTTGGTGGTGTGGGGGGGGGGGGGGGGTATGCCCTTATTATACAATTATTATGAACTACTTAAATATTTAGTACGACAAATTAATTCTACATACGATTAATGAATGTTTTGTTACAGGGCCCAATTCTTTAATCTATATAATACTCACACTCAACCAGTGGTGTACATAGTGTATGAGGTTGGAGGGGGGGGGGGGGGGGGGTGTGGGTGTGCAGTTAATTGGATAGGACTTGGGTCGTATTGTCATAAACATACTTTGTCAAACTCAATAGGGCCACTATAAGATGGAGGCCATTTGGATTACTAATCTCCGTGCAAGCGGCGGCGCAGTCAATAGGGATTAAAGAATCTCGATGTGCGCTGGCCGCTCTTGACAGCAGCCGAGATTCCAACTTAGCACAAAGGGGTTGTTAGGAGGCGGAGCTTAATATCGATCTCTTTTAGTGGCAAATAATTTTGGAACGCAAACCTTTCAAACCTGCAAAAAACATGCTTCAAAACTCTGCTTAATTTTTACCTTTCAACTGGATATTTTGCGTACCGGTAGACCAGATATCAGGGAAATGCATGAGGCAATAATATTTGTTTTCACTTTTTCATGCCATTTCAAATCAATCGTGATTTCTGAGGTTCGACATCTTGCGACTTTTGGCTCCCCTGCGGATGGCGAGGCACAATTTATCAGGTGGCGTTGCATGGACAAAATGATTGGGGCATACCTTATGTAATATTTATTTTTCCTTGTCCTTTTTCAATTTTCTTTTTCCCCTGGAGTGTATCATTGTTTTTGCCCAATTTTTTGGAGGCATGTGCCCCCCCCCCCCCCCCCGTCTCCGTAGCTACGCTACTACACGTACATACTGTTTAAACCTTTACTTACGTTATTACAAAAAATGGTACGTGTATCCCGTATGATTGACATTTTATCCCATGTTTGTGAATTGTGAATCAACATAACTCACGTTAATCAAGTGTTGATTTCCTTAAAAATGTTTGTGCGCTAAATACAAATGTAAATGAAAATATATTTAAATATAATACAGCTTTGACAATCATGTTTACATTGGCCGTTGAATGGTTCTAATGATAATACAATGGTGTTGCCTGTGAATTTAATTTAATTTCGTAAGTAATGATTAACAAAATAAAAGAATATTATCAAAATCACCACATATTACGTGTATAAATACACACGATATTAAAATGTGAGCACATGGGTTCTAGGACTACTACCCCCTGGCCTGGACAACCACCCCCCGGACGATAACACCCCCCCCCCCCCCCGGACAACTACCCCCTAGGACAATTACCCCCCGGAAAACTACCACCCGGACAATTACCCACCTAGGACAATTACCCATCAAGACAATTACCCCCAAGACAACTACCCCGCAAGACAATTAGCCCCAAGACAACTACCACCCAAGACAATTACCCCCCAACACATTTACCCCCGGGCAACTACCCCCGGGAAAACTACCCCCGGACAACTACCGGCCGGATTATTACCCCCGGACAACTACCCCCGGATAGCTACCCCCCGGACAACTACCCCCCGGATTATAACCCCCAGGACAACTACCCCCCGGATGATTACCCACGACGACAATTGCCCCCCGGACAAGTACCCCTGGAATCTTACCCCCTACACAACTACCACCAGGATAATTCCCCCGTCCTCACTAAAGTTTAAATTTTCTATTGACTATTGTGCAACTTAAACTACTTTTGCAACTCTAAGTCTGTTCACTACACTGGACAATGGCTATACCCAGGTAGCAAGCCAACGTTGTCCAATTTTGTTGGCAACGTTGGTCCAACGTTGTCCGGCAACGTTGGACCAACGTTGCTTGTGTACGCCCAACCATCGTTGCTCCAACGTTGGCGAAAACAAAATACCAACGTTGGATCAACGTTGGTCCATCGTTGGAAAATTGTTATTTGTCAACGTTGGACCAACGCTTTTCCAACGTTGATCCAAGGTTGGTATTTTGTATTCGCCAACGTTGGAGCAACGTTGGTTGGGCGTACACAAACGTTGATCCAACGTCAAAGCAACATGTGTCCAACACGCATCCACCATATTTCCAACAAGCATCCAACATGTCTCCAACAAGAATCCAACATGTCTCCAACAAGCATCCAACATGTCTCTAACATGTCTCCAACAAGCATTCAACGTTGGTCCAGCGTAATTCACCAACATTTCTCCAACGTTGGACCAACGTTGGACCAACGTCTCACCATACTAAAAAAATTAAATTAATATTCATATTGCACGCCTATTGGTGATATCTAGAGCATCCTATCCTACGATTGCTATACCTTACCTTTACCTAAGACTATTCCTATTCCTATTCCTATTCCTATCCATATAGTCCTATTCCTATTCCTACACTCACTACATGTACATCATTCACTCAGCTTTATATAACCTAGCTTCTGTGTTAATATTTGTTTGATGGTTGGTATTTGGATAAAGTTGAATGTTTGGATAAAGTTTTAAGAATTTACATTAATACATCATGGAAACAAACCTTTAGTATGTTTTTGTATATAAATAACTTACATATATTTCAAATAATGAGTAAATAATAACATTGGATTCATTCTGAACAATCAAATAACACGATAATTAATGCTTTTTGCAGTCAATGATAACCGATCATGAATATTCATGAATAATAACCAACGTTGAACCAACGTTGATCCAACGTTGGAATATATCCTGATTCCAGCAGCTAATTTTAAATCCTTTTATTATGCAAGGGGGTTTTAACCACCTGTGCTACAAGTAAAATAATTGACTTTTCTAACATCAAAGCTAGTGAACAACAGATGTGAAATGTTGGATTCTCGTTGGATTAACGTTTCACCTAAGCTATAATATAGATCGTTAATCCGTGGAAGCTTAATGTCCAATACCTTTACAATGATGAGTGTTTAATAGTGGATCAAGATTGGAATAGTACCTCATTCCATCAATGAAGTATTTATATACATAATTCAAACAATGCACTATAGCTGTAGCTGTTATGTGGTTTTTACTTGTCCTAGGCTACTGTGATTCTGCATATTTCACTACCATGACAATTTTGCTAGATTCACTGTTTTTGTGTTACACATTTACCTCTAATCAAATACATGCATACCTTAAATCTAGATCATATTCTCGATGAGTATCAATTAAAACTTAAAAAAAAGATTTATTTCATTGAATTGACAGCAAATTATGTCAAAGAACGATAGCAGTATGTATGGCCGAGTTGTCCGGCACCCTCGACAGACTCATGCACGCCAGCACTCTCGGCGTAGAAATGGCAGCTGATAATAACACGTCCCGAATACAGGGAAAGCACGACAAATATACTACAGCTAGCATTATATTTATACATCACCGGCAATTTACCTAGAAACTTGCAGGAAACTATAAATGGACTGGTATACTCCATCACCATCCATATCCGTAGGCTCGCCCGAGTTCATACACTCACCCGAGTTCTTCAAAAAAATAAAAAATAAACACAAAAGAACTGCTGTGATGTACGTTGCTAAATTATCAAGCCCTCTGGTGTCTATGGCACGCTAACTTACACAAATCTGCTATGAGTAGCCGATGCGCAACAGATGCACAAATTGAAAACTTGAAAGATGCAGATGTCGACGTTGATTCAACGTTATTCCAACGAGTTTGTCCAACGTCTGTCGAGCTGCAGTGAGTTTCTAGCGTTGGACCAACGTTGGCATCCAACCTGATTCTCACATTAGATTGTGACATTTGTATGCGGATGTCCAACGTTGATCTAACGTTGGTCCAACAAGTTTGTCCAACAGCTTTCGAGCTACGTGTTTCCAACATTGGACCAACGTTGGTATCTAACCGGATTCCAACAATGAAGGAGTGATCTGTTAATTTCTTATCCAGCATCCAATGTTGAACCAACATATAGATCCAACAAGTCTGTCCTACAGTGTATGTCCAACGAGTTGGCATCCAACCTAGCTGATTCTAACAAAGATTGTGATATTTTTATGCGGATATCCAACGTTGATCTAACGTCCAACGAGATTGTCCAACGTCCATTTCACTGCGAGTTACCGATGTTGATCCAACGTTGGTCCAACGAGATTGTCCAACGTCCATTTCACTGCGAGTTACCGATGTTGATCCAACGTTGGTCCAACGAGATTGTCCAACGTCCATTTCACTGCGAGTTACCGATGTTGATCCAACGTTGGTCCAACGAGATTGTCCAACGTCCATTTCCCTGCGGGTTACCGATGTTGATCCAACGTTGGTCCAACGAGATTGTCCAACGTCCATTTCACTGCGGGTTACCGATGTTGATCCAACGTTGCTCCAACGAGATTGTCTAACGTCCATTTCACTGCGAGTTACCGATGTTGATCCAACGTAGGTCGAACGAGATTGTCCAACGTCCATTTCCCTGCGGGTTACCGATGTTGATCCAACGTTGGTCCAACGAGATTGTCCAACGTCCATTTCACTGCGGGTTACCGATGTAATTGATCCAACGTTGCTCCAACGAGATTGTCCAACGTCCATTTCACTGCGAGTTACCGATGTTGATCCAACGTTAGTCCAACGAGATTGTCCAACGTCCATTTCACTGCGAGTTACCAATGTTGATCCAACGTTGCTCCAACGAGATTGTCCAACGTCCATTTCACTGCGAGTTACCGATGTTGATCCAACGTTGGTCCAACGAGATTGTCCAACGTCCATTTCACTGCGAGTTACCGATGTTGATCCAACGTTGGTCCAACGAGATTGTCCAACGTCCATTTCACTGCGAGTTACCGATGTTGATCCAACGTTGGTCCAACGAGATTGTCCAACGTCCATTTCACTGCGAGTTACCGATGTTGATCCACCGTTGGTCCAACGAGATTGTCCAACGTCCATTTCACTGCGAGTTACCGATGTTGATCCAACGTTGGTCCAACGAGATTGTCCAACGTCCATTTCACTGCGAGTTACCGATGTTGATCCAACGTTGGTCCAACGAGATAGTCCAACGTCCATTTCACTGCGAGTTACAAATGTTGATCCAACGTTGGTCCAACGAGATGGTCCAACGTCCATTTCACTGCGAGTTACCGATGTTGATCCAACGTTGGTCCAACGAGATTGTCCAACGTCCATTTCACTGCGAGTTACCGATGTTGATCCAACGTTGGTCCAACGAGTCTGTCCAACGTCCAACGAGTTCCAGCGAGTTTGCAAGTTTCCAACGTTGGTCCAACGTTGGCTTGCTACCTGGGTACCAACACGGTCAACAAAAGCCCTCATCAAAGAAATTCTTCAAGAAGAAGACCTTCTTTCAGCTATTAACAAGACTGTACACAGGGCATTGGATGCAATGTTTGAGGAGCTGTATCGACGCCTGGAAACCCATGACGGTCAGATGATTTAGATGCAGTGTCAAGTTGATAGCTGCAAAAAATATCTCGCAGACCTGAAAAAGAAAGAAGAAAGCGACTTGAATGAAATCAATCG
The DNA here is from genome assembly GCA_037951105.1 of Echinarachnius parma. Lineage (NCBI taxonomy): Eukaryota > Metazoa > Echinodermata > Echinoidea > Clypeasteroida > Echinarachniidae > Echinarachnius > Echinarachnius parma. Next base: position 173,151 of record JBAMJV010002056.1, read on the forward strand.
ACTGAAGAGCAAACTCAACGACTCAGAACAATACTCCTTGAGAAACAACTTGCGCTTCTTTGGAGTCCCCGAGACCGACGGAGAGAACACGGATGATACGGTTCGTCGCATCACAAAGGATTCACTGGGAGTGGATCTGACCCCCTGCGCTATCGACAGAAGTCACCGCGTATGCCGCCAGAATGCACCCAGTTAAGGAGTGCGCCCAAAGTCGCGGCCAATCATTGTCAAACTGTCATCATACGGGCAGCGGCTAGCTCTGCTGTAGAATAGGAAAAAAAATGAAAGAAAAGAAATTGGGAATCAGCATCTACGAGGACCTCACGGATGTGAATAGACTTCTCTTGTGGGATGCTTTCGCTGAGGCCAGGAAACCAAACAGCAAATTGACCCACGCATGGTCCATGGATGGGAGAATATTCATCGCAGTGAAGGCAACCGGCGGGGGAACCATAACAAAACTCATACACTCCCGAAGAGACTTAGCTAACTTGTAACATGTGACTTGAACGCAGTGAACTCCAACGTTCATTTCATTAACTTTAATTAACATATTGATACAATTTCATATAATAATTTGAACACGGAGACGTTCCACTGCAGATTACAATTTTATGATGCAAACTTTTTTAAATGTCACTAAATTGATAATTCCCATACGTTTCTCCAAATGAACTTACTTTCTTAATTGTTTTTCCAACATTTGCCACATATTTGGTAAATTGTGTAGCTTTGTTGTTGTCATTGTTGTTTACTTTACTAGTAATGTATTTTCCGTCTTGATAATGTCCTTTTGACTTGTGGTGTTTATGGCTTCATATGATGTTTTTAATCAACACGCTCAAAGTGATACATAAAGGACTGATTTAATAAGATTACATGAATATGTATGTCCACCAAACTCTGAACACGTCTATTCATCACATCAATCATATTCCACTATAGAGGATTTTAGTGAAAGTTTGACCTCAAAATACACTACCAATGAATTAGAGACTTACTTTTCTTGCTTGCATTTTAATTGTCCAAGTTTATGTAATAAATTTGATGAATTGTGTTTGTTTTTATCTTCTTTAAACCTTCAATCACATATCATTGGAATTACGTAGACGTGGCTTAACCCTAATCCCACTGGGGGCCATTTTGCCCCCCCCCCCCCTGTCGTTTTTTTCGACGTGCATCTAGACCCTTTGGAATTTCACGTTTAAACGTCATGACTATTTTCTCTCAAGTCTCCCGCATGTTTTGATATATAATTCACCCCGGTCGGATCTGTAGAACTGATTTTAGAGGTCGATAATTGCTCGTCCGTCACAAAAAAATGTAATTATTGTACAGGTTTCTATGTAATTCCTATATCCAATGCCATGTAATCTCCAAATATGTTATAATTGTTACTTTGAATTATTATTTGGATTATTTCTTTGTTATTAGTTGAATTCAGACACTTCAGAGATAAGTTCTTTTAAAAAAAATAACTAATTTGCATATTTATGCCAATTAGTAATATATTTTATCACCATAAAAACATGGATATGATGAATAACATCATTTGAAAGTATTTTTACAGAAAACCTGAAGAAATCCTGTAATTTCTTTTGATTTTATATGAAAATCCCAATTTTTTTCCCAAATTCGTCAACAATTTGCATATTCAAAATTTTAATTAATTCTTAAAAAAAATAATAATGGTCAATTTGTTTTTATTCTTATTCTACTTGACTTGTACTTGTGTGCCAATTTTCAAGTCGATCGGTCAATTCGTTGCCGAGATTTGAGTGGGGGCCAAAATGCCCCCCCCCCCCCCCCCCCAGTGGATTCATCCACGCTACATGATTTATTTAATATAAATAATTATGCTTTCATAGGTAATTCGCGTATTGGAAAACGTGGTGGTGGGGTAGGGATGTTTTTGAATGACACTTTAAGTTATAAACGTCGTTATGATTTGGATTCTAATGAAGAGTATGCAGAAATATTTTTTTTGGAGACTGAAATGTGCAATAAAAAATGTGTAATAGGTACGATTTATAGACCACCGTGCCAGTCTATACCAGACTTCTGATTATTTATAGAAAAGTGTTAAATGTAGTAATTAATGAAAATAAAGTTTTATATTTAATTGGCGACTTTAATATTAATCTTTTGAATATTGGTAAAGTGCAATATGTTGATATAGTTTTAGATTTGTTATTAGCTCATTCTATGTTCCCTTTGATTAATTATCCTACACGAATCTCATCTACTTCTGTATCATTAATTGATAACATTTGTACTAATGACTCATGTCAAATGTACTCTGGAATACTTTTAAACGATCTCAGTGATCATGTTCCTATTTATTGTATTTGGAAAGTTAAGTGTAGTACAAATATGTGCAATGATTACATTGAAAAGCGTGATATAAGTGTTACTAATATATGTAATTTTATTCAAGCTTTACAGGGAATCAGATGGCCACTTCCTTTGAAAGATCCGAATTTATGCTACAGTGTATTTTTGCAAAAGTTTTTAAATGTATATGAAAAGTGTTTTCCAATTAAGAATATTAAGGTAAAAAAGAAAAGAAAAGATAAACCATGGTTTACACATGAAATACATAACTTAGTAACGAAAAAAAAATCGCTTATATAAATTGTATTTGAAAAATCCTACTTTATATAGAAAAAATTAATATAAACAAATACGTAATCGTGTGACCAGCAAGATTAAATCTACGAAAAGGGAATATTATTTACGCCAATTCGGTTGTGCTCAAGCTAATATGAATAAAACATGGAAAGTTATAAATAATGCATTAGGTAAAGAACAGAAAGCAATTAACATAGAGAAGGTTGTAGTGGATGGTATGGAAGTGAAAGATACAAATAAAATTCCGGAATATTTTAATAATTTTTTTTGTTGATATTGGTTTTAATTTGAATCGCAATTATGATCAGTCTGACGATATTGATGTAATTTCATTTATTGTTAATAATACAAAATCTATATTTTTTAATCCTGTAACTCAGGGTGAAATAATTGATATTGTTAAACAATTCAAAATTAATTCGAGTGCAGGATATGATGGTATTGATATGAAAGTAATACAAACGTCTATATATTATTTATGTTATACATTATGTGAGATATGTAATGCATGCATGGCATCTGGACAATTTTAGACAAACTTAAAGTTGCCAGAGTAATACCAATATTTAAAGGAGGTTGTCCTGACATTTTAACGAATTATCGACCAATATCTATTTTACCTGTGTTTTCTAAAAACAAATTGAAAAGTGTTTGTATAATTGTCTTTTATTTTTTGTTAATGAATGCCATATTTTAACCTGTAATCAACATGGTTTTAGAGCTTGTCATTCCACATCCTCAGCACTTCTTGATTTTATCCATAAAGTAACTAAGGTAATTGATAATAAGGAAATAATGATTGGGTTATTTTTAGATTTACGAAAGGCATTCGAAACTCTAGATCATGGCATTTTATTGAATACATTATATAAGTATGGAATAAGAGGAAATGTTTTAAAATTGTTTAAAAGTTACCTTACTAATCGCAACCAATATGTTTTAATCAATGGATACAAATCTCAGATTAAAGGGCTAAGATGTGGAGTGCCCCAAGGTTCTATACTTGGACCCCTTTTATTCTTATTGTATATACATGACTTGTGCAATGTATCAACTAAACTGAAATCAATTTTATTTGCAGATGATACTAGTATCTTTATGGCACATGATGATATATTTACTTTACAGTTACAATTTAATGAGGAACTACAGAAAGTCACGATTTGGTTATCTAGTAATAAACTAACTTTGAATGTCCCTAAAACCAATTGTATGATTTGTACAAATAAAAAAAAAGAACCAAATGACATTAATATTGAATTAGCAGGATCAATAATTAAAGAAGTTTCATCTCTAAAGTATTTAGGAGTAATAGTAGATAATAGTTTATTATGGAAAGATCATATTGATTATGTTTGTAATAAGATTTCTAAGAGTATAGATATTATGTTTAAAGTTAATTACTTTCCCAAATTTCCATTGAAAATGATTTATTATACTGTTGTTGCTCCTTTTTTAAATTATGGTATTTTCGCCTGGGGTAGTGCATCAAATATTTATAAACGTGCAATAAGAATCGTAAATCATTCACCTTTTTATTCTCATACTGAACCTATGATAAGTTTAAATTTGAAGTTGTATCATTTTTTTCATTGAATTGTAATACTCATACCTATGCCACTAGAAATGCCGCAAATTTCCATTTACCTCCAGTACGAACTAATTTTTCTCATAAATCCATTTTCTTTAATGGTCCAATACTTTGGAATTCCTTTCTGAATTTATACAAAAATCGTGTTCATTGAATTATTTTAATCGTAATTTAAAACAATATCTTAAAATTATTTTTATGTTGTAGCTATACAAAATTAATCTTTTAAATTTATAGTATTTTAAAATATAATTCCAGGGTCAGCCGTTTATAAGGATTTATTTTCTTTCTGGCCGCCACCAACTCAAAATGTACCCTTTTTACACTACTATAATGTAAATTATTGTAGTATTCATGTTTCAATTGTATCTTTGTATTTTTTATGAGTGAAATAAACTGGAAATGAAATGAAAATGATATAATATCATTTGGGTAAATAAGTATTTGAAATTAGTAGGCATATTAGATTCTGATCAATGTGATTTGTGTTTAAAGGGACAGGTCCACTTTTACAAAACGTCTGAACAGCTTCCAGTTGACGGATGGGGATCAATGTAACACGCACAAAAAAATCAGAGCGAACAGCCCTCTAATTTGGATTCTATGAATGAAAAACGAATGCGTCCCTCCATTTAAACTATATATCGGTCAATAAAGGAGTTCAACTGATTTAGCATAATATTACAACAATATAGTACTAATTCTCGTAAAGGTATTGTGAAGCCGACATTTGTTAACGTATTTCACGGAAAAAGATCTCAAAAAGAAAGAATATATAATTACATGTATAGTTTAAGCGATGTTTGGGTATTTTGCTTGGTAAACGCTCACACATTAGTACTTACGCGCGGGTCACGTAGCTAGCGCGGGTCACGTAGGGGTCATGCATACCGATCTGGCACTCCGTTAAATCTATGTACGAACTTACTCACCGGCCGAAAATACGTATGTACCTATTTAACCGACGTCACTCATTTTATTAAGTTTTAGGTCTATAACTCCACGAAAAAGAGATTTCAAGCCCTAATTTTTTCAGGCATGCTATTAAATGACATTTCCTTTCATATAAGAAAATAACCTCGCAACTTTTGAATTTTGGCTTGCAAAAGAGGATCTCTCCCTTTAAATAATGTTGAAGCAATCGCACATTTGAGCCCATGCACCACACTTTCGGTTATAAGTCGCTATGGATCTTTAGTACATACAGCCTCGAAATCATTAAAAATTGTCTCTGGGTGAAAATTTCAACTTTACGGGATTTCATACTTACATATTTAATTTACATTCTCTGAAATTTGCCGGTCCTAATTCGAATTTGTTATACAATAAATAATGATTTCGCTCGATGTGTGAGAATTCCGTTCTGTATGATATATATATTTTTGCCTTCAAGGCACTTGTTATATGGTCAACAAAGTATACAGCATATAAGTGCTGTAGTGTAGTCGAGGTGGAGTGTAGAGGTCTAAAGCCAAACTGATTAGAAAATAACAGATCATGTTTTTGAATAAATTCAAATAAACGGTTGTACAATCACCTTTCCAGGATCTTTCAAAATGTTGGATAATAAGGAACTTGGTCGATATTGTGTTTGTAAATAAGTATAATGCATATATTATTATGATGTTCCATTACATTCCCATGTTTCCATGATCATACCAATTCGCCTCATTTCATACATTCCATGCCCGACCCCAACTGACCCCACACATGGTCATCTCATTATATCCCTACCACCACACTGCCCAGCTTCATCCCTCATCCACCTTAGGCAAGGTTATGTAAGCCATCGAGTTGTACAGACATACAGTGTACATGTGTTATAGCTAGTGTGAGATATGTATGCATGATCGAAGATGAAGAATAAAGGCCAGTTGCCATTCAGACTCCGAAAGAACAAGTTTAGTCATGGAAATATGAGGTACAAATCACAGATCCCGGGTTTAGTGTTTCTCTCTCCTTCTCTCTCGATATACACATAAGTCGATAATTCAAAAATAACCTATAATCACCTTTCTTATAAATGGGTATGACTTTAAACAATTTTCATTTGGGTTGGAAAAATACCATCAGAGAATGAACAATTACATATTTTACATAGAGGTTCGTATATTAAGCGTATAACCAAGTCTATGGTTTAACACAACAGTAATACAAATATAATAAAATCCAGGGCTTGTTGCATTTTTCATTCTAAGAACAATATCAATAATTTCAAGAGAACTTTGCAGGTGAACAAAACATAGATTGGGAACTAAATGAGACATTAAAATAACAATAAGGATAACATCATCTACAGATTCATTCAATAAATTGGATGCAGCATTTACAAAATAATCATTGAAATTATCAGCGATTTCATGGTCTGGAATTGAAATATCGGTACAGACAGTAAATACAGTGCACTAACAGAACACGTCACACGTACAAATATTTGCAAGTCCACGCGCATGCGCAATACTACCTTCAGAGCTCAGTACATGAATATTCATTAAGCGTATACCTTTGAACCAATCAGGAGGCAAGATTTTACTGTAATAGGTAAACCTGTTTGGGAAAAAAAATTTCGCCCCCCGGCCTTATTAGGGTTAAGTAATTCACGAATGACACAAGTTTTTTTCTCGAAACTTTGGTGGTAAGTGATATGAATTCATATTTCAAGCAAGGTTCATGCAAAAATAAATTCATCTCACATCAAGAACAACGAGTCGTCATGGTGAGTCTTCATTCCATCTACATGAATTGATAACCTTAATACAGTTTTATTCGTGCTAAATCAATCGTGTTTATTGGCAGACATATCATATCTAACACTTGACAATCTACATTTATGAAGTGGGCCTTCTTATTGGTGTACACAGGTCATTTATCAATAAATATATCTGATCTTATAATTATTTAGGGCCCAGATAATTAGATGATTTTTTCTAAAAATTAAAAAGAATGCTTGCACTTTTACAGAAATGTTCAAAAGCTTTTTTTAAATAGTTATTGATGATCTCTCTATTTAATCATTGTTTCAATAAAACATCACATATATACATAATTTGGTATCAAAAAGGTTGAAACCAATGTCTGTTAAAAAGGGCCCTCTTGTGTTTCAATGGCATTTTTAAAAATGCTAATGGGCTTTTTACTTAGTCGTTTGTAATTTGTAATACATATTCGTGCTATATCAATCGTGTTTATTGGTAGACATATCATATCTAACACTTGACAATCTACATTTATGAAGTGGGCCTTCTTATTGGTGTACACAGGTCATTTAATTATTCGACTCTGTTATCTACTTCGGGCGAAAAGTAATTATAGTTATCCAAATACATATTTGCAAGCAAATAACTGCCAGTGTGTGCATTATTGTGATAGTTACATTGATATTCGTCAGAGATGTAGATTGGATCTAATAACAATGGATGAAGTCCATCTTTATAATGCAGCGGTGTTTATTACACAAATAATACACTTTCTAGAGTGCGTTGTGTAAATGCATCGCACGCGAGGTCATGTTAGTTGTACGCATGCGCACATCTAACATGACCGAGAGTGCGATGCATTACGTGACGCACGATAATAAGACCGTAGTATTATTTGTTTTTATTAAAAGGGAATCGTATATTTTGCAGGATTATTGAAAACAGACTTGCCACAATTTGTATCCCAGTCTATAATATTATACTCTCTAGAGTAAATCAATACAGCACACGGCTGAAATTGACTCGGACAAATACCAGACAGACTCATCATCACGGGTAATCCAAACAAGGAAGTCATCACGACAAGCAACATCGTTGCAATCATTTCAAGGACATTTGAGTAAGATGAATATGCTAGATGTCACTAGGAGGACCCACCACGGGCTTCCCAATTAGGCGCGCACACCTAGACCCACCAAGTGCATACGGAATGCATTTGCAGTTTCAATAAGAAGAAGAAGTAGAGTGTGAATTTATTAGGAATTTACAACATTTATCATCACTTCTGCACTCGCTTCACTGAATTTGACTCTGCAGCTCAGCAGATCAAATGTAGTCTGATGTGAAATTCCCCAAAAATGTCCCGTAAATATAACAATTATAAAAGAAATTTAAGCATTTCCATTTCAAAACTTACCAATATCAAACCACACACCATCAAATTTACGAAACTGTTAAGATGTTTTTATTACAGAACAGATAATTTAAAAAACTAACCATTTTCCATCATTTTTTGTATCACTTTCACAAGTTTGTCACCGGTAAATCTATGTAAACAAGCATTGTGACGTCATCAACCGTGCACAAGTTGTACTACAATAACGAGTAACCCACCCCGGTCGCACCCTTTTTTGCACAGTTGTGCATGTTTGTTGAAATTTATTGAATAGTCACGTGACAGGATTTAACAAATCATGTTAATGAACTTACCAGAGCCGTTTTATAATACCGAACATCACTTACGCAAGGACATAATTTGGAAAACACACATGAAGATTTAAATGTGTCTTCTTTCTGCCTAAATTTCAATTTCAATTTTGTATATTTTACTAGAAATGCTTTATCTGTTCATGGGATGATGCAAACATTCAAGAGAATGATATCATTCATGTCGTTAAACCTCTTGGTGTGGCAATGTTGTACGACTTTAAGGTTGTCATATTGTCATTATCAAAGATTTGATAGTAAAATTTGGTCAGTAACTTAATACAACCAGCATTGATACAGCTTATGAAATGGTGAGCTAGAGACTATCATGCTACCGTCAATGGTACACGGATACATTTCAATGGCGTGGGGGACGGGGCGGTCTTAATAGCCGGATTAGCATATCTTTGCCGATTGCACTACATTTGCATGGAAAGACACGAAAATACATTCAGAACATTCATTTGTGAACAAACAATAGTTAACAATTGCATAATATTTAGTCAAACACTGCCCTTTGTTGTATACGTTTTATGTTTTTTTTGTTATTACATGTGCATTAAGAACACACAACAACGGTTAGGAAATCTAGGAATAATCAATACTCAACGCAATCGTCAAATAATAATACCGCATCTATAAATCATAGATGTTTAATTTTAGAAGTCTAAGTTTTGAAAGTCAACAAATGAACCCTTTAAGGACTTACAAGAAATTACAAACGAACGGTACCTTTTAAAACAGTTGTTGTAAGATTCAGTGGCGTAGACAGGTACTTACACCTGGGGGGGATGAAATTTTTCCCCCGCCTAGACCTAAGTCCTGCCAAAATGTTTCGAGACCGAGGGAATTGGGGCAAAATTGGGCAAAGACATAAGGGGGCTCACGATTTTTTTTTTTGTGCAGAGGCTCATGCCGAACCACACTCACAGGGTTGCCAACTTTGAGCCGGGTGAGAGTGGGATAATGCGAGGGAGCAAAGCGACTGAGCGGAGGAGGGTGTGGGAGGGGGTGTCACCCCTCCCACCGTAAGGAGCTTTTGCATTTTTGGACTTGAAATTGTGCAATCTGGTGCATACCTAGAAAGGAAATCTGGGGAAGCGTGTTATGATTTGGGGGAAGGTGTGGGAGGGGGGTGTACCCCCTCCCACGGTAAGGAGCTTTTGCATTTTGGGACTTGAAATTGAGCAATCTGGTGCATACCTATAGATAGGAAATTCGGGAGTAAGATTGACTGCATATGTGAAAGCATGATATGACTTGATCGACCAGAATTTGTCAATATATTTTTCACGAAGAAAACAAATAATTGACACACTGATAAATATGTACCCCAACATTTATTTTCATACACAGGTCCAACATAAACCATATGCCACATTATCTATTATCCAACAACATAGCCTACAGCCATAACTGAGTGCCGATGGAGCGAAGCGACCGAGGGCTGGGGAATAGCCATAAGGGGGGAGGGGGGGGGGGGGGGGGGTTGGGAGGGGGATAACCGTTAAGATGTTGCATTTATATACCTGAAATGGTGCAATTTGGTGCACGTCACACAAGCGGCCAGAGCAATGCCGATGTAGGCACACGGGAACTACATGCCCGGTAGAGAAAAAGTTCTCAGTTACATAACAAACTGAGATAATCTGTTCGCGCGCAAAGCGCGCAGCGGAAACTTGGATGTATATATTAGATGTTGAATGTTAGAATTAACAAGTCAGCTCATACATTGTATACCACTCACATACACAAACTCACGCACCTACACCATTCAAACACACACAACACAAACAAAAATAATGTATTTTCCTAAAACCTGGGGGGGATGATTGTACACGTCATCCCCCCCCCCCCCACCTTGTGAGGTGGGGGGATGCATCCCCCTCATTCCCCCCGTTGTCTACGCCCCTGGCAAGATTCATTCCCAACCCAATAAATCTCACTTGAACCAATACCTCATTTTCACTTTCCTCTTGCATGTCATGCGTAGTTGCAATTGATTATATTGGACTATGATTCATTGTGTTTCCTCGAGTACCTTTAATATGGAAAGGGAAGGCATAAGGACACTTAATAATGATGATTTAATAATTGTGGTTTAGAGGCAGAGTATACAGAGTGTCATTAACTTCGTAAAAGTATAGATTATAATCGATACATTCCAATAAATGTATGTTATAGTGTGCATCTGCCATGTCTGCATTGTAACTTCATCGTGTAGGTTAAAGGGGAAGGCCACCCACTCGACCGGTCGAGTTACCATATTGGGCGCGCACAAAAGAACCGATCGATATATGTTTGAGCATGGCATTGTATTCGCTTCTATTCAACCTAGCATGAGTTCGCTGGTCAAGTAGTACACACGATAGAGGCAATCGATACGCATGGTATAGGCTCAGCGAAGTGAAAAATCTATGTAAAGTACTGTGATTTGGCTTGGATGTGTTTGTATACAAATATCCTAAAAGTAGAATTGTATATTACCATGATAAAATTGTAATAAAAACAATAATCACGCAACTATAGTCAGAGAAACCTGATAAATTATACTTGTAGCCAAGGGTTCAACCTTTGTATTCAGGTAAATAACATTGTACTTACAAGATGCATACATGTATGTTTATACAATTTATAAAGCCCTTTCACGGAACCCCAAAATCTCGGTTCCCCTATATGAGTAGGCGCATCGGGGGATCGAGAATTATCGGTCACCGTAATGAACGGGTTAAGTGATGATTTCGTTTACCGTCATATCTTGATGGCAATTAACAAAAGTCACCATAAAAAGAACTTCCACTGAATTGTGTGATTTGTTTAATTTGGAATTTTATGTTCTGATATGACGTTACAGATTTAGCAAGGAGCCAAATAAAAAGGCAGTACCCTAGAATTGTTATCAACACTTTGACAAATCATAGTCCTTGTTAAGGCTTTCCAAATTTGCTCACAATTTCGCTGTTAGGTTTCTAAATTGTTGTTCCATTCACACATTTGCTTAAAAGCGTTCACTTTACCATGCAGAAGAGCAGGGAATTGGGGAATTGTGAATAAGGGTTGCCAGAAGCATCGTCATTCGGCACAGGCAAGTGTAATTAATAGCGTTGATTAGGTTTCATGTTTTGTCTTCAACGATAGTAAGGCGTAGTCTGACCCTGTCCTTTGCTGGCCATACACGACCATGTACAGTATAATCTACCCTTGCCCCAATCGTTCTTACAAAGCCTTGAGTGCTATTTCTATAAACGAAATACAGTGTTATAGAATAGTCACGCGTACAGAGGACGAACTTTTCATAAACGTATTTACATATTGGACATTAAGAAGATCATAGAAGGGGGAAGACGAAGATGAGTGTGAAAGAGAAGGATGATGCGGAGTGTATAGGGGACAGAAGAAGAAGGCTGTAAGTTACTGTGAGTGATCGCCGCTACTGTGTGATGTCGCCCTAGCAAGTCGTTCCGTCCAATCTTACTTGAAGCGTTATAAATATACACAGTGCTTGTTCTCTTGTATATATCAGTCACGGTTCAAACTTCGAGCACTTTTCTCTAATATGTTTACCTAAAACCGTCAACTCCTCTCAACCAATTACATATCTGTTATCAAACAAAATATTAATCATTCACCCTTTTTTTTCAAAATGTAGATATTATGATGTGCAAATATACAATTAACTACCGTTTCATTATTGATTGAAGCAGTGATATATCAGTGTGTGAAAATGTTATTCAACTACAAATACAAATAGATGACGAGGGTACCAGAACTTTCTACATTTTCACCGTAGCTGGCAGCACGATAATGTATAGCCTTGGCCAACTTGAGTTAATCATATTTTCAACGGGGTCGGGGCATCGATATACACCACTGGATACAGCGTACTGTACACTGCCGCATTCACGGCGCTGAAGCCGCCGCACAAAACCGGAAATAGTTAAAAGTATACCCATCCATTGCGCATGTCGATATGCACGTGTATTGGAAACTGTGTGTAAATAGTCCTAGCAGATGGAAGTGTTTGTGTTCATACACTAAAAATAACTGTCAATTTGATGTGTAGTTATCAGGGATGTCAGTTTTTAAGATTGTTGTGTGAATACAGACCCAGGTCACTTTGAATACCAGGCTTATTCCGAGTAATTTTACACACAAATATGGTGCTATTTATTCAATACTCAATACCCAACGAATTGCTTATTATTTTGTTTTCTTTTTCTATTAATAACCCCTCTTTCTTGGCGGGGGATTGGGGGGGGGGGGGGGGGAGGGGCGTGAGGGTGTTGGGTTCAGACCAAACTATTACAACGAATGTCGTAATGATAATACTAATGATATTTATCATATATTTTATATACAAGGGAGGACAATGATTGAATACTTTAGTACTATAAACCAGAGTGAATTTTGCAGCAGGGGTGACTTAGGCCACTTTTTGAGATGAATATATTGTCATCAAGCCTCACTTCATAGAACAAATTTCAAATGTATTATTATATGGTTATATAGAATCAGAAATTAGTTCTAAATAGTAATACTTGATGAAAATACATCGTTCTCAAAAAGTGGCAAAAGTCACCCTGGTTTATGGTAGCATGTAATATACATTAATCATATTGCCCCTCAATAGTTAACTGAACATTGGACAATACGTGTGTGTGTGTTTTGTACTAATTATTATTCTAAAATCTCAATCAATCACATTATATATCATCACATTTTTCATTTCCCCATCCCCCATTTTCATTCTCAATTTATCGAATTTCCTCTTTTCACTTGGCAAAGCTGATTTGATTACCAAAGTGCACACATGGCACACATGAACACACACACACACACACACACACACACACACACACACACACACACACACACACACACACACACACACATATACCCTTGACTAATCACTTATAAAACAAAATGCATACATAGTTTAGTTTGGACTTTCAAATATTTTTGCTGATAAAAAGCGGTTAACCTCATGTAAGACCAAACCAACATAAAGTATAGCGACATTAAGAGTTAGCAATTCTGCTAAGTGCCACGCAAATGATTTACACGGTAAATTGTAGCAGTATGTATCCAATGGGATTATATAAAAGAAATAATCAAGCATATCAACAATACTACATACAGATAGTTGTCAAGTAACTCATTTCATTACGTTTCCTGTTAATGAAGACATTATTAAAAGTATCACAAATTCCTTGTCATTGTCATGGTTTTGTAGCAGGTTTGCTTGCAATAATGTTTGAAAATAATGGTGAAAATGTTTATATCGGATTTTGCATTTACATATTAATAAACATCAGAAGGTTGTGATATTTTTGATTAATTGGTCCGTTATATTTTGTTCAAATTTGCATCAATTTTTATTTGTTAATTTTTTGGTACAGTATTTATGTATTTTTTCATTTTAAATTTTATTTGTGTATTTATTTTTATTTTTTTTGGGGGGAGAGGTCATGACAATGTATACATGGACACCTTTTCTGCTTGAACTGTAAATATGCTACTGTTTAAGTTATAATATACAATTTCTATTATATAAAACACACTGATAGATTTTGAAGAAATTAGAGAGTGTGGGGGAGGAAGCAGTTGCATTACATTTCTTTTATCATTAACGTATGAGAAAGAAAATGTATATCAAAACAATGTACACATAAATATACAACACATCATACGAATTTGAACTGAGGTGAACTACATATATTCATATTCGCAATTAGAAAGAACATATTAAAGGAAAAAAACTAAAATGTGTGAAGAGGAAAGAGATAAATCTAACTCCACGCCAGTATTTAGTTCATTATATAGAACATATGCATGAACAATTTGTTTATAAACAACGCATATATTGAACAATATTTTTTATGTCTGCTATAAGAAAGCAGCATCAACTTTGACTTGCATAATGTTATACATTTGTGAATATCGCAAACAAAATATTGTTTTCTTTAAGTACAATTCCTTTTGCTGGAGTTCATGTTTTAAGCTACACTGCAATGCTTTTTAGTCTAAATTCATATTGTAAAACGAATATACAGAAATCACGCAACAACATAGTATTGAGCAATGTTTTAAACACGTCATATTGATTATAAAAACACTCTCATACTGCATAGAATAAGACAATAAAATCAAATACATACAGTAATGTACCATCATTGAAATTAGCATTTGTATGGATCAGAAGGTTGCGGTGTGTTCAGTGGCGTAGCTACGGGGGGGGCACGGGGGGCACGGGGGGGGGGGGGGGCACGGGGCCCCCCCCCCCCAATCGTTTGGCAAAAAAAATAATACAAAAATGACGACCCAAAATTAAGCCAATAGTGTCTATATCTGTCATTATTATCATGTTTTATTACATGTGTGATGATAATGATGTTATCAATGATAATAAAGAAGAACATAACAGTCGCTCCCTAGTACTACCAATAGCGCACCTAAATCCGTTTGAAGAATCCTTCCAATAAAGCGCCTTATGCGAATTATCAGTCCCGGGCGCGAGGATCGACGCTCACCGCATTTCAGAAGTTAAGATCGCCTAACAAACTGCCGAGCGCATGGTAAATCGTCCATCATACAGGGGCTTCTGTAGGAGCCTGCATCTGCCTCCCGCTTGTATAGATAATTTTGGCTGATTGACGCCTTCATGCATGCTATAAACTTTTAATAAAGGCGCATTTGACGCCTTCATGCATGCTATAAATTTGCAATAAGGGCGCTTATAGCTGCACTACATAGTCCAAAATGCCTAGGCAAAGAGAAACTTCCTTGACTAATTTATTCAAAGCAAATGCACCCGTTCCATCATTTCATGATGCATATCTAGGGGTAACTGTTAATGATCGTGATTGTAAGAGCACAAGTCATCTTTTCCAGAGTCGACATCTGCATCAGTTGAGCATAGGTCTATACTGAACATAACTCAAGGGACCCGTGTTATGGGTGAATGGGTCTAATCACGCGGTACTTGCAAAAATGGGCGACAACAGGCAGGGGACGGGGGGGGGGGGGGGGATGCCCCTCCCCCATGCATTTGAAAGTGGAGGTGATTGTGACTTGTCCCTCCCACTTTTCAATATGCATACATTAACAGGGTTGCCAAATCTCAGATTCTAAATTTCCCTCACCAAATTGCATCATTTCAAGTATATAAATGCAAAATCTTCTTCATCGTGGGAGGGGAATACCCCCTCCCAAACCCTCCTTCTCTGACTCTGCTCCAGCCCTCAGTCGCTTCGCTTCCTAGGGAATAATTTTTGGCTGTATGTTGTTGTAAGATCATAATTTATAATATGGCATAATGGTTTTTGTGGGAACTGTGTATGACACTAGAAACGATTTTCTACGATAAAAATATATTGAAAAGTTCTGGTCGATCAAATCATAACACGCTAACCCAATTAGTTCAGTTAATCTTAAGCCCATATTTCCCCTCTAGGTATACACCAGAGTGCACAATTTCAAGTCCAAATATGCAAAATTTTCCTAACAGTGGGAGGGGGATACCCCCTCCCAAACCCTCCCCCTGGCTCTGCCCCAGCCCTCGGTCGCTTCGCTCCCATTGCTCCCTCGGGACTAATTTCTTGCAGTATGATGGCTGTATCATACATAATGTTGCATATGGTTTATGTTGGAACACTAGAAACGATATATTTGTGTATGTGGGTGCATATTTATTAGTATTTCAATTATTTGATTACTTCGTGAAAAATATATTAAAAGTTTCTGGTCGATCAAATCATAAGACGCTTACCCAGAAACAGTTAATCTTAAGCCCAAATTTCCTATCTATGTATGCACCAGATTGCTACGCCACTGGGTGTGTTGTTTGTAAGGGTTTGTTGGTTTTCTTTTCAAATCATAGCAACATATTGCAAAATAATTTCACGGGGACTTGACTTACAAATAAGAGTTGTAAGAAGAACACTGTTCTTTGTTTGGGTTCAGCAGTGACACGGTCAATACACTTTATATACAAACATGCGATACATCAATAAAAATGAGCAATCTTATACATATCTTTATACATTATACATACTTTATACATTATACATAGAATTGTTTTTGATTTACGAGATTTCACACAAAAGAACAAAGTTTTGGAATTAATTTTGGAATTAAGTAGAGAGAATGACGAGTACAAGAAAGAGATATAGATGGAATTGCTCGTGTGAAATATCCCCCCTCAGTTACGTACATATACGAACAATTTGTATCAAATATCATATTTACAATTCATTATAAGACCATAAGACCTACTGTTTTGATATCTAAACCTATTTATATCCACAATTGAGAAGATATTATACAAATATTGCATGGTTTGGAGTTGAATATACCAGAATAGACACCGATACATTTTGAATTTCTCGAGTGCATTTAGTATTGCATCGAGGCGGCAGGACGAGTGCAATATAATTGCACGAGTGAAATTCAAAATGTAGAGGTGTGTACTGTGGAATATTTAACGACAAGAAGCTTAAATTATTTGTTATATAAGATGATTATTTTGAGGAACTGGTTTTGTTATCATATTGATGAACCCGAATTGACCTCACGGTTGTGACTTCACAATGCTTGTTTACATTGTATTTTTTATCGAAGAAAAAAACTCGCGAAAGCTCATGAAAAAGTGTCAATAATTCAAATTCAATTTATATTTCAATTTCATTTTTCCTTTGTCTACTATTTATTTACATGCATCGACATGATATAACTCGAACAAAAATAAATCACTGGCAATATAATACAAACAATACACCATACAAACAAACGATATAACCAATGACACATAAACAAACATTTTAACGTTATTTAATGTTAACACAATTTAACATAACTATGCAATTCATGACGAAAAATTCAAAATTGTGTATGTAATATTAATTTGCTATATTACTAATATAATCGAATAAATAATAGATAATTATAATTCATAATCAATCGTTGGCGTGTGTCATGTAGAACAAAAGTATTTATATGAGGTGAATTATTATTTCTTATAAAAGAAGTATTACTAATCATGTATTATTTACATATACTACTTACATACACTGCACACATGGAATACTTCCTAATTAACCAGACAAGTGTGTTAATGTTAATGCAAAAAAGTAATTATTAAGTACAATGTTGGTAATATTTCGCATATTAAGAATAGTTCGTTGATCCATCTTCAAAGGAAATATAATACACATTATAGAATAACAATACTAATCGAACGAAGTTTCTTTAATGCCAAGGTAAACACGGATGTGCATAAAACTTTGATCAGACATGTTATATAAATTCATTAATAAGACAAGTAACTATTTAGTGGAAATGTTTTGGGTAAAAATAGACCCCTACATACATTTCTCTCCATTTGTAAAAACATTTATTAGTCAGAGCTACCAAAATAATTCATAAGAAAAAAATAATTTTAAACCATTTGTTTAGGGATTGTATAATTTTGGTCATAAACAAACCAAAAAAAATCATTGAAAACTGAAGTTACAGGGCTGTTTTCATTCAAAAACTAGTCGTTAAAACAAAAAAGCGCCATCCAGACACTCAATATTGAACCATTTGTATTATTTTATCAACACCTGAAATTGTTTATGATAAGTCAACAGAGAGATCATCGAAAGCAATATTTAAAACATTTGTATAAAACATTTTAAATGTGTTGCATTTATAAATATTTTGTGGAATTATTGAATGAAAGTCGTTTCACACATTTATTCCAATCTGATATCCTTGATCAAATAAATTTGATTATGTCATTAAAGTTGTGTGCTCTTTCAAATTTTACACTCAGTTTGTAATTACCACACATTCACATATTTATGTAATAGCCCTCTGTACCAAAACTTAACTATCCCTTTAAACATAAGATGTAACATTTGTCTTTAACTCGGTTCTCATGTTGTTAAATTTTATTTCACGTATTGACAGTTGCTTTCATAAAAAGTCATTAATAGTAAAACAGTGGCATATATAAACGACACATTGCATGTATCATGCACAAAATATCAGAACGTACTACATGTTTAAGTATCATAAAACAGGTTTACATTTTTGTTCATCTATTTACATCCATACAAAGATAAGATACATAGCAGACCAATAGCATATAAACAAAACACTCACCATGTATCATATACAAACTATGAAGAAAAAAAAATCTATACGAACAAATTAATCTGATTAACGTTAGTTTCTGTTTTTGTTTCATTTATGTCCATTCATATTAAATTATATCAATAGAATAACAGTTGTATAAAGAGAAGGCACATTCCATGAATCATGCACAAAATATGAACAAATATTTTGCACTATAGGTATGATATATAGGCATGATAGGTAAAGTTATTTACAAAACAGACAAGTTAATGCCAAAGACAATTCATGTAAAGTCGATCCACACATATCCCAGGGATTGTATAGTGGATAACAAATTGATGTGCCTTGATAACATCACCACTAGCTAACCAATGTAACAACGTCATTGTCTTGGTTACTTGACAGTCACACCATCAAATATGGTCTTTTCTGCAACTAATGGCGCCACAGCAAATTGCATCGATCACTGTATCGATCACTGTTTTATACATGTATCCAATATTAGTTACATTTTAATTAAATTTAATTCAATTCAATTCAGATCGCAATTACAGACTCAGTTGCACGTGACGGATGTTCATAGAACATGTCCATGGAGATTTACAAATAGTTGAGACAGTTTTATGATACAGGGACCCTGCCCTTGACATGCATGAGCAGAATCAACATAAATGTATTCCGTAATATAGTATGCTTATTAAGGGGTCCGTGACTGCATTTTGGGATGCGATTGTTTTACTTGGCACACATATTCCTTGGATCAAAAGAAAACAAATCATCCAAAGAGACACTCTGTATCTTTGCAAATTAGGCCAAATTTCCATAATTTATGCAAATTTATTCATGAAAATGGGATATTCTAAAGATGTATGTTTTCATATTTCTTGGATCAAAAGAAGAAAATTTATCCAAAGAGACACACTGTATATATGCAAATTAGGCCTAATTTCCATAATTTATGCACATTTATTGACGGGATTGGGATATTCTATGAAATTGTGTTTTTATTTAAATACTCGAGAGAATAACTTTATAAATGGATGATCAAGGGTATATCAACATGATCAAGGCGAGAGGATCAATCTAGCAGATTGTGTCAAACCTTCGTGGCCATCTAGTCCCTCAAATCCAAGATGGACGTTGGCAGGAATGTTGACTTTTGTATATTTTGTCTTACTTTTGAACTAATCATGGTACATACATGTCCTGTTCGGGAACTCAATCGCAAGTTTAACAGTATTTTGATGTTCAAAATTAACTTTCAAGTTTATACGCAAAGTGAATTTCCAGCCATGCAGAGACATGCAAATCATACACAATAAATAATTTAACAATAAATAAACTTATATATAACTACTGGAATACTACAAAAGGGGTAACGTCAAGGCATTGACACAGAATTTCATTCCTTTAACTTGGAAATAGTTCACTCCACTTTGGTTACACAGCATGGACTATAAATTGGTTGCTTTTAATGCACACAGTGTCTTATTAGATGTCCAACTTGTGATAGGCATTGAATAGAACCAGTTTACGTATTAAAACACGCACAACCAAAGAATCTTAAAGGGACTTAGTAACATTGTCCAAATCTTCAAAATAAAATTTCAATTCTAGCGGTTCCCTTATACCTTGTTGTATTCGTATTAACAATAAAATCACGGGACAAGTTTTGGTTTTTCAAATTTCCCTTTCGTTACAAAGATATGTATGATTGAAGTATTCAGATAAGAAAAACTCCGGGCGAGTTTTTCTTCCGTGTACAAAGTGAGTGCAGTGAGTTACTGAATATCACTTTGCATTTTCGCTCATTACTTGGCCATGCAATGTCCATTTGACTTGAAATTTTCACACAATACCCTGTGGACATATTAGATAACAACAATATACATTGCATCAACCATTCATCACTTTTTGCACATGTCAACAAAGTTACTAGATCCCTTTAAGATGTGTTTTTCTGTAAACACATTTCATTTCCAGTATTCAATTGTGAATTGGGGTCTATCGACACGATCGAGGCGCTGCTGGTTTGATTCTACTCAATGAACTCTTTGAGGCCAGCTAACTCAGCCTCATCTAAAATCTTCAGTAGGTCGTCTTGATAGGCGCCAGTGCGATTTTTGTACATTTGTAGGCACTCTCTTACTGCGTCATTCCGATTGTGCAGGTGCTTGGCGTATATGTTGTCCGCCTTGTTAGCATTGATCCCCAGGAGGTCGCAGAATATCTTGTAAGATCTGTCATCGGCGGGGAAGTTGTCTGCTAATTCATTTAGGTGCCTTTCCGTCACCTTAAACCTGCTGAAGTTGAATACAAATGTTTACGTAAGGTAAGGATAGTACAACTTTTAAGTGACTAACTCAGCTTGCATCGATTGGCACTTTAATGTGATGTATAGAAACATTGTTGACGTGCTCATAATCTGGGCTATGTGTTTTCTGTGATTTGCGTAATGTATGAACATTGATGGGGGGAGCCAATCGACCGAGAAGGGGTATGGGAGGGGTTTCCCCCTTTCACTGGTGGGAGCTTTTTCATTGTTTGGCTTTAAATTGTGCAAATTTGGTGCATAAACATTAACAATAAGAAATGGGTCAATCTTACACCTGTATAGGTGCAAACCGTTGCCACACTGGGAGAATCTATATAAGTGCAACATTTCACCTTTCGGTAATGGTGCAGAGTTGATCCTTCACCGTTTTTCATATTGAATGTGCAATATTTCATCTTCAGGAAAATGTGAAAAGTTGCACTTAAAAGTACATGGGCAGATGTAAGTGTAAGTGTAAATGTAAGTTAAAGGTGCAAATTTGCACCATTTTGGAAAGGTGCAAATATGCCATTTCATGGTGCAACATTACTACTTTGATTTAAGTGCAAAGATGCACAAATTATCAAAATATGTCAAGGTGCAAGGTATAACCATTTTCTGTGTCCTATCCCCCTAGTCCTAATAACCTATGACATGTCCTATGCATATTTTGCACTAGGCCCATACCTTTCGTGCCTATCCATCGTTCCTTGTTCACTATTAGCTTATAACAAGGGTACAACACGATGTATGTTAGTGGTTAGTAATAAACACAGACGTCAACAAAATATTGCGTTCATGAATTTCCACCCAAACAAAAGTGAGAGTACATGTATAAGTTTAAGATACAGACAATTACAAACGACTAAGTAAAAAGCCTGCTATCATTTTAAAAAAGTGCCATTAACAGACAAAAGGGCGATCTCTAAAATAATATGCCCTTGTTTTCAACCATTTTCATACAAACATATACATGTGGTGTTTTGTTTAAATAATGATTAAAGAGAGATCATCAACAACTATTTAAAAACTCTTTTGATAGTTGTTGAAAAGGTGTAAGCATTTCTTTCATTTTGAACAAATCATCGGGTCTGGGCCCCAGACTTATTCCGATCAGATATATTTATCGATATTTCAGCAGTTCCTGAACCGATTTTTATCAAATAAAGTTTGTTCTGTCGATAAAATTGTTTGCTCTTTCAATATTTCACTCAGTTTTCCTCGATCTCACAACAAAAATTATTGCGTGCATCGCCCTCAAAAACCAAAAACGGAACTACCCCCCTTAATTTGAAAATACGGTAGGTACATTTTTATTATAAAACCATTAAAGGGGCAGTTTAGTTTGGGTAGAGAGGGCGCTACACGACACAATTTTTGTTGTGAGGTAATGCAAAACTGAGTGTCGAATTTGAAAGAACATGCAATTTTAATGGCAGATTAAACTTTATTTGGTCAAAATCAGTTCAGAAATGGCATAAATATCAATAAATATATCTGATCGTAATAAATTTTGGCCCCAAACTGTTTCGATGATTTAATGAAGAAAACGAAAATGCTTACACTTTTTCAAAAATTTTCAAAAGCAGTTTTTAAATAGTTGTTGATGATCTCTCTATTTAATCATTATTTCAACAAAACATCACGTGAAAATGTTTGTATGAACAACGGTTGAAAACAATACCCTTTTAGAGAGCGCCCTCTTGTGCTTTAGTGGATCTTTTTTAATTAAAGAAAGCCTTTAACTTAGTCGTTTGTAATTTTCTATACCTTTCGAGCATGGTGGAGGTATAACTATTAGTTTGTAATGTTACTTTGCAGGTTTTGGTAACTAAAATTCAGCCTTACCAAAACTGTACTACACTCATAATGTTACACGATTATGTTGATGTTGGCAAAGAGTTTATGTATGGTATATTAATAGAGGATCGCTGAGAACCACATGGAGTGTGCATTAGGACCATGGTAAAGGAACAAGACTAAGAAAGGTGGGACTTGCACTTTAGCAAAGGAGTAAAATTGCACGATTGTATGCAATAGGTGTACAACATCGTGCAATTCTACTCTTTTGCAGATAACGCACCTTTTGCCATTATTTTGCACCTTATTTCAACTTTTTTTGTCTTTATTTGAACATGAGACAGAAATTGGATATGATCATTTAGTGCAATGAATTAACTCCAACAAAACAAATGAATACATCATGACACCCCGTCGTCCGCCTGAAGACGCCCATGCAAACCCATTCCACGACTCGATGTTTTTTGTTTTCCCTCTGTCGCCCATTACGCCACTGTCATGACTGAGTGCGTACTGAAATTCGACTAAAGTGTGGGTCATAAAAGGCTTACCTGTTTGCGGTAACCGGTATTGTGCACGTCGAATCTGTTTCCTCTTTATCATGCTCATCGGAAGATGGTGCTCCCTCTAAAAGTCATACACAAATTTAAACTTCTAAGATATACGAATTACTTATTAAAGGGTACTACCATACATACAGAGATTTGGCTCTCTTACATACAAAAAATGCATCCCAAATTAATAAATATCAGTCATACTTTCACGGCCTCTGATATGCTTCTGAGAACAATGCATTTAATTACTACGACGTACAGAACCATCAATATTTCATGGTTCCGCTGGCGCCTTTTGTTTGCACGACTGCTCGATCAACACGCGTACGTTATGAGAAAGTAAGTGTGATTTGTTCACGAGCGATAGCTATTATGTGTTGCTATCGAATAAGAGGATTGCTATGTGATATCGGGGGGTAGTTGTCCGGGGGTAGTTGTCTTGGGGGGTAGTTGTCTTGGGGGGTAATTGTCTTGGGGGGTAGTTGTCTTGGGGGGTAGTTTTCTTGGGGTAATTGTCTTGGGGGGTAATTGTCTTGGGGGGGTAATTGTCCTAGGGGGGTAATTGTAGAAGTAGTAGTAGAAGTATAGTAGTAGTAGTTGTAGTAGTAGTAGAAATAGTAGTCGTAGTACTAGTAGTAGTAGTAGTAGTAGTGGTACCCAGCTAGCCACCTGACGTCGGGCCGATGTCGGAAGTTGGTTGCCGGATGTCGGGCATATCGCCGTTGGCTCGAGGTGAAAATGTCCCGCCAACATCCCCAACATCGTCACGACGCCTTTTTTGTGATATATTGGCATAACGTCAATTTCCGACAATAGCCCAACATCATCTCATGACATGATGTTGGGCCATTGTCGAAAATGACGTTATGCAATATATCACAAAATAAAGTCGTGACGATGTTGGGCTGGCGGACATTTTAACCACGAGCCAACGTCGATATGCCGACATCCGGCAACCAACTTCCGACATCGGCCCGACGTCAGGTGGCTAGCTGGGTAGTAGTAGTAGTAGTAGTAGTAGTAGTAGTAGTAGTAGTAGTAGTAGTAGTAGTAGTAATAGTAGTGGTATAGTAGTAGTAGTAGTAGTAGTAGTAGTAGTAGTAGTAGTAGTAGTAGTAGTAGTAGTAGTAGTAGGTTCTAGGACTACTACCCCCTGGACAACCACCCACCGGACGATTACCCCCCCGGACAACTACCCCCCTAGGACAATTACCCCCCGGACAACTACCACCCGGACAATTACCCCCTAGGACAATTACCCCCAAGACAACTACCCCCCAAGACAACTACCCCCTAGACAACTACCCCCCAATACAATTACCCCCAAGATAATGACCCCCCCAAGACAACTACCCCCCCAAGACAACTACCCCCGGACAACTACCCCCCGGACAACTACCACCCGGAATATTACCCCCCGGACAACTACCTCCGGACAACTACCCCCCGGACAACTACCACCCGGACTTCTACCCCCCGGACAACTACCCCCCGGCCAACTACCCCCTGGACAACTACCCCCCAGACAACTAACCCCGGACAACTACCCCCAGCCAACTACCCCCCGGATAACTACCCCCCGGATTATTACCCCCCAAGACAACTACCCCCCGGACAACTACCCCCCAGAATATTACCCTCCTAGACAACTACCCCCCGGATAGTTACCCCCGGACGATTACCCCCTGGACAATTAGCCCAATTCATCTGACCAGTGGCGGAGCGAGGGTCAATGGGGCGGGGGGGGGGGGGGGGGGGGGGGTGGGGGCACAGCTGGTAGTTGAGCGATTTTGGTGCATATGATCCTATAGACAGTAATATTATATGATACGTAGTTCAAGCTTTGGAATCAAACGTACATAATTTATGCATATTAAATAGTGGGAGAGACAATCACCTCCACTTTCAAATGTATGGGCGGGGGTGTGGGGATGGGGGGGGGGGGGGGGCACAACTGGTAGTGGAGCGATTTGGTGCATATCGGACAGTAATATTATATGATACGTAGGCTTTGGAATCAAACATACATAATGTATGTATTAAGAAGTGGGAGAGACATCACCTCCACGGAGTGAGGCATCCCCCACCCCCCCCCCCCCCCCCTCCTCCCCGTCCCCCGGGTGCATTGTGTGCGTGTATTTTTGCCAATTTTGTTACCGCAGTGGTATTTAGCAGTTTAAAAATCGTTTTTAACATTATAATTCATATATTGATTATTTGGAAACATTTTGTTTGCTTCCGATTTAAAACCTATTTCGATTTCGAGTAACTTCGGGCAATCCTTTGGCGCAATATAATGATTTGATGTACTTGCATAATGTCGATCAGGAGAGAAATAAAACTCACGTCTACTTCATTCTGAGTATTACTGTATGCCACATGGCGGATAAAAATAACTAATTTCTGTTAACCGTGCGAAAGCGTGGTATGCGCGACGTTGTGGTTGATGTTGTTAATTAGGTCGTGGGAAACTGGGAATCGAACATGATAATATTAATTTGATTTTTCAAACACAATAAATGCAAATAGCGTGTTTTTATTGAATGATAAAAGTTGTGAATCAGTTGATCGAAGAACTAAATCGTATGATCATAATGCAATTTTGAACCAAAATTACAAGCCTTCAGCTCAATTTCGTGAAATTTAATGACACGCTTATTGAAACGAATAAAAAGTTATTACGAAATTGACCAAAAAGAAATAAAACATGTGATACGTCTAGGTCAAAAATGCACCGGATGCCGCACAATGTTTCTACCTACATTTCGGATTGCGATTAAGAAAGGACCACTTTGTATCGGTCTCGGGCAGCGATCGGCCCATTTGACATTTGGCAACCCTAATTCCCTGCTTACAAAACTAAAACAGTGGTCTAAATCAGCGGCGGATCCCCCCCCCCCCCCCCCCCCTACTCCCCACACACACAAACGCACACTTACACGACTCAGCAAGTTGTCTTGGTCCCGTTTTTTAATATACGCACCCCCAAAGCCCAAACCCTCCGCCTTGAAAAATCCAGGCTACCGGCCTGAGCGATCACATATAATTTGTCTTGTCTTGCGGGGTAATAGACCGATTATGTAATGTATGCAAATAATATGCGTATGACGTAAGACTCTCCGTTGGCAAGCTTAACAATAGTAACTAGGTCCGGCAAGCTAAGTTTGCCGGAGCTTGCCGGACATAGTTACTATCAGTGCTGTAGGACTCGAGCCCGGACTCGGACTCGAGACCGGTCTCGAGTCCGTATTTCTCGGGACTCGGACTCGGACTCGAGCCAAAAAGACTCGGTCTCGGACTCGGACTCGACCAATGGTGACTCGTGACTCGGGCGAAAATCGGGCCGAGACCGCCAACGAGACCGGCATTTTTCCGTTTTCCCATGTTCATTTACAGTTCATTAAACATTACCCAGCGTAAGCAAAAACAAACCCGTTGTTCTAGCGTACCTTGCTCACTTGAGTGGCATTCTGGAAAATGATCGTACCATCGCCTCAACAAGCTATTTATATGCCTGAATAGATGTTGAGATTAGTCGTTTTATGTTTTGGAACACGTAAGACACGGTCAAGTATTACGGCCAGAACGTGAATTAATTTACGAAAGCCTGAGCTGAAGCGACTATTTAAAGCGATATAGTAAAATGCACGTGTGTATATCGCGGTAGCTAGGTACGTAGTGCGTGTGCAAGTACAGTACGGTACAGGGTTGCCATTTGGCCTTTTTTTCGGCCAGATTTTAGAAATCTGGCCGAATAAAATTTAGTTTGGCCGTGAAAAAAAATAACTTCACGGCCAAACAAATTTGGCCGTAAAAAGAAAATCTGGCCGTGAATTTTTATTTCTGGCCTTTTTCATAATTAAACAGAAAATATATCCTTAAAACTACTTTAAAATATAATACATACAATACTTGAAATAATGTGTACAATATTCCCTATCATTTGCCATGCGAGCGAGAACGGGCCAGACATTAGCGAGTGCAGTGCGCCAATGCTATTCACGCGTATGTGTTTGGAGAGAATCGATCCCAGACGATTCGTTCGCTCAATCTGGACGTACGAATTACAGAGCGCGTTGATAGAAACGCGCGCTCTTGACAAATTAGTCTTGTTCGTAATTCAGACACATGAACAATGCGTTTTTGTATATATTTTTTCTGGAAATATATTTTTGTGAATTTGTTGATAGAGTGGACTACTAAAGGTGTAAGGTGTAAGAATTTATAAGAATATTATTGTATTATTTTTGGGAGAAAATGGTACGCCTAAACTCCCACACCCCTCTATTCACGTGACCAGCACGTACACAATTGGCATAACTATTTCTATTTATACACCTATTCCCCTTGGCCAGGACATCTATGACAGACCCGAGTGTATTTTATATCCGAACTGGTTTCCCTTTTTTCTTCTATTATCTACATCTTGCAGTTTTCTTACTAAGATCTGTTAAATCAATATCATAGGCATTGGGAAATGTATGACAGTGTGTCGAGAGCCTGACTTTTTAGTGATTTTGCATGGGGGTATACCTATATACTGCTTTTTTATGTAGATACAATTTGGCCGTCAAAGTTAAACGTGAACAAAAAAGTTTGGCCGAATTTGGCCGTGAAACGTAAAGAGTCTGGCCGTCAAGACTAGCCGCGATCTGGCACGGTATCCTCAGCTATACGCTAGGCCGGCTAGCGCGGGCTAGGGGTATCGCGCCATACGTGTATACCGTACCGTACCAGGCGCCTGACAGATCATGTTAGCGCGCGAATAACGACAAAAAACAATCGACATGTTGCATCTTATGCATGATCTTCAATTGTCAAAAGTAACTGAACCTGTCATTCATCATGTCTTCAGTTTCTCGTGTCATACTGTTTGGGTATACGGACCGTAGAGAGTGTGTTGATCGAACAAAGAAAAAACATCAAGCAACATGTAAATTTTGAAGACCGCAGACGAAATGAAGACCGCATGAAAATGTCTACAATGGGCCAAATTTCATTTTAGGCTTTTAGCCTCTTGGGTCCAGTAGTTATCAAATGTTCAAAACTGACAGTTTATGGCACAAAACAGATATTTTATATTTTTTGCTAAAAATTATGATATCAAAAGGATTAGAAAATGGCTGGAATTCATGCTTAAGGGGGGACACATAGTCTATAAAAAATAATCCTTAAATGTTGTTTTTCTGCCTCCTGTTGAATTTCAGTGTAAATGTAATGTTATGTATTGATATGCAACGAGAAGTCTTTTGTCAGAAATGTGTATAAATAATGTGACACCTACAGCTAATTTGCATACACAAAAAAACATAAGAACGGTTATAATCCTCCTGTTCAAAGTTACCATCCCATTCTCTTAAAACTTGCCATATGCATTTTTTGGTTCAATAACACTACTTTCTGTGGTTTATTTATTTATTTTATTTGTTTAATTATTTGTTATTAATTTTTGTATTATTTTCTTTTTTTATTATTGAATTTGTCTCATACTCTGTAATAAATTTTTTTTTTCAAATTTTTGAGCCCTCCACAGGCTATTTATTAATCTTCACATAAACAAACAAATCAAATACATGAGCATAAAACAAATTCAAATTAATCTTTCTATACAAACAACAATTGTAGCAACTGCCACTTAACATTAAAATTTCTCTCTATTCCAGATATGCATAACATATATTTTTCATCTTTATAATATTGTAAAACTTTTTTTTTCAACGTATCAAAAAAATGGAACTATGTTATTAAATTTACAAATAAACATCTGTTGTTTAATTAAAACTACAATACAGTTAAGAGCATCATTTCTCTTATCTGCAAAGCCAAAAATTATGTTTTGTAAATTAAACAAAATTCGAACTTGAGTTCTTTCATGAATCCAATTTGAAGTGTCATTCCAAATCTTTCTACTAATCTCACATTCATAAAAGAAATGTACTATATCTTCAAGTTCTTTTTTACAAAATGAATTTTTTTCATTGTTTACAATTTTTATCCTAAAAAGTTGTTTATTTAAAAATAAGATTCTATTTCAAATCTTATACTGAAAGTATTTCAAACTAATAACTGGAGTAAAACGAAATATCATAACATTATACTTTTGTATTAATACAGATTGTAAATTATAATTCAAATATCGTTCCCACTTCGAACTTATTAGAGACAAACAATTTGTTTCTCCTAAAAGAACTTTATAAATGTATCTACATCCTTTTTTATCATGAATAAAAGTTTTAATATGAGAAGGAATTAAAGGTTCTTCCAAATTTGCTTGACATGTTTTATAATATTCATTATATCTACACTTTATTACTTGACAGACTGAATAATAAGACAAATAATTAATCTTCAAATTAAACTTCTCTTCACATTTTTATGAGACAATAAAATTCCATTATTATCCATCAAATCATTAATAAATCTAATACCCTTTACATACCACGATTTAAAAAAAAATAGACTCATTGCCAATTTGAATCGAGCTATTCATCCATAGCGATTCAGACAACCAATCAGTCTCACATTTTGTAACTAACAATACCATACTTTCAAAAACTTCTTTCCAAAAAGGATTGCCAATTTCATGAGATAATTTCAAAAAATAATTATCACCCAAACCATGAATTTGTTTTGTAAAAATGACTGCATTAAATCTTTTGAAGCCCCTATCCAAATTGCTTTTGTTTTTTTAATATTTATCTTAAGTCAAGAACAATTACCAAAATAGTTCAAAATATGTATAGCTTTCTGAAAACTAGCAATAGAACCATCCAAAAAAAACTGTATCATCTGCATATTGAAGAATTTTAGATTCTTTAAAGTTAACACGAATTCCTACCACTTCATTTGAAGAGCGAATTAACATACCTAAAATTTCAGCGCATAACAAAAACAAATAAGGTGACAGAGGGTCACCTTGGCGACAGCCTCTTTCTAATCAAAATCTAGAAGTTAATTGCCTATTTACCATAACACTTGAGCATGCATTGCTATGTAACACGTTTATGCACCTCTTAAAAGAATTACCCAAATTAAATAAAGAAAGTACCTTAAACAAAAACTCATGGGAAACACTATCAAATGCCTTTTCGAAATCAATCAATAAAATCATACCGTGTAATTTTTCCTTATCTGCATAAGCAATTATATCATAAATAATTCTAATATTTTCATCAATAAAACGTCCAGCAAGGAACCCTGTTTGAGTTAGATGTATAATACAAGGTAGTACCTTTTTTAATCTATTAGCAATACAGCTTGATAA
Source organism: Echinarachnius parma (assembly GCA_037951105.1). Lineage (NCBI taxonomy): Eukaryota > Metazoa > Echinodermata > Echinoidea > Clypeasteroida > Echinarachniidae > Echinarachnius > Echinarachnius parma. The sequence goes on from JBAMJV010002056.1 coordinate 203,827, forward strand.
AATTTTATAAATTACATTCAACAAAGAAATAGGTCTCCAATTCTTTATAAAATGTCTTACTTTATCCCCTTTTGGTAACAGAGTAATGACCCCTACATTTTGTGAGAAAGATAATCTTCCACTATTATAAGCAAAATTCATGCTGCGAACCATAAAAATACCTAAATCTTGAAAGAAGAATTTAAACAAATCTACAGTAAAACCATCTTGACCAGGGGATTTATTATTTTTCATATTTTTCAATGCAATTGCAACTTCACTATATAATATTTCTCCTTATAAACCTAATGACTCTTCTTCCGTAAGATTCTTAACCTGATCTTTATCAAATTCAGAAAATAGCACATCTATATGAGAATTTTCATGGAACTTATACAAATTTTCATAATATGTCTTTATTTCATTTAAAATTGGTTCCTGCTCTTGCAAAACAACACCATTATCATCAATCAATGTGACAATAGTCTTTTCAACAATCCTCTGTTTCTCCAAATTCAAAAAATACTTTTATGGTTTTTTACCATATTGCATTTGTTGCAGCCGTGAACTATTTGCATTTTTTTCCAATGTTTGTTTCCGCAAATTTTCCAATTCTGCTCTCAACTGTTTAATTTGTTCCATATTTTCTTGTATCCCTAAATGCTGTCCAACAAGGATCTCTAAATATCATCTTTAAGCTTAATTTCATTACTTTCTCTACTCTTCTTTCTTTGTATTGCATACATAATAATGGCTTCTCTCAACTCCATTAACAAAGTATCAAAAAATAATTGATCGTCAACACAAAATTTTAAATTTTGCTTACTAACCTTATCAAATTGATTGCCCTCCAAGCTCTCGTTATTCACATATTGCAAAGTAACCACTTTAATCTTTTCTTTTATAAGAGAAATAAATTCTAATTCCTTTAAAAATAAATTATTAAACTTCCAACTATATTTCTTTTTAAATTTATCAAACATAATCTCCAAGGTTATCAGTGAGTGGTCTGAACGGTAACCTAAATCAATTTCACTCTTCTTCACCATAGAAAACAATTCTGATGAAAAAAAAAATTTCTACTTTGCTTAAGTGGATTAGGCTGTCTCTATGTATAGACTTTCTTATCTAAATACATTTGCCGCCAAGGGTCCAATAAATTAAAAACATTTTTTATCTCAAGAACTTTTGACCTAGCATCTATATTATTCAGTCTTACATAATTAAATGTAATAATAGCTTTTGACACTGCCCAAAATCATTTCTGCAGATTAATTTGTCATTTCTTTGATGGTGTCTTTTATGAAGATAATTGTTGTAGTAAGAACAGTTAAAATTCTCTGACGAATGGATTTTTCCATTGGGACTCGGGACTCGGACTCGGACTCGGATGTCCAGGACTCGGGACTCGGATTTCCGGGACTCGGACTCGGACTCGGACTCGGACTCCAGGGACTCGGACTCGGACTCGGACTCGGACAGGGTGGACTCGACTACAGCACTGATTACTATTGTTAAGCTTGCCAACGGGAGTCTGACGTGAGCGGTCTATTGGCTTTGGGTGAAGGGGGGGGGGGGGGGGTAATTGTCTGGGGGGGGAATATTCCAGGGGGTTAACGACCGGGGGTGATTGTCTGGGGGGTAATCGTCCGGGGGGGTGGTTGTCCGGGGGGTAATAATCCGGGGGGGTAGTTATCCGGGGGTTAGTTGGCCGGGGGGTAGTTGTCCGGGGGGTAGTTGTTCGGGGGGTAGTAGTCCGGGGGGTAGTAGTCCGGGGGGTAGTTGTCCGGGGGGTAGTTGTCATAGGTGGTAGTTGTCTTGGGGGATAATTGTCTTGGGGGGGTAATTGTCTTGGGGGGTAGTTGTCTTGGGGGGTAATTGTCTTGGGGGTAACTGTCCTAGGGGGGTAATTGTCCGGGTGGTAGTTGTCCGGGGGGTAATCGTCCGGGGGGTGGTTGTCCAGGGGGTTGTAGTCCGGACACGGTAGTAGTAGTAGTAGTAGTAGTAGTAGTAGTAGCAGTAGTAGTAGTAGTAGTAGTAGTAGTAGTAGTACTAGTAGTAGTAGTTGTAGTAGTAGTAGTAGTAGTAGTAGTAGTAGTAGTAGTAGTAGTAGTAGTAGTAGTAGTAATAGTAGTAGTAGTATAGTAGCAGTATTAGTAGTATTAGTAGTAGTAGTAGTAGTAGTAGTAGTAGTAGTAGTAGTAGTAGTAGTAGTAGTAGTAGTAGTATTTTGTAATAGTAGAAGTAGTAGTTGTTCAACAGTTTAAATATCGTAGTGCTAATCACTACAGGGACGCAGGAAAGCATAATTGCGTATTTACTCACCACACATAACTACAGTACGTTCGTCAAGTGACATGACGACCATCATTAGCTCCTTGTCGACGATCTGGGGCAGCACTTCGGAAACCTCATCGGGCCGTCTCACCGTGTAGTAGAGCTTCCCAGCTATAATGAAGCCTAGCCATCCGGATGGATTGAACTGGGGATCCACCTTGACGGGGACGATCTTCTTGCTGCACTGGTGAGCGTACGTCAACGCTGTCAAGACACCATACATATAAGTGAGTAATGCACTTATTGAAACCGTACCTTTGCCGATTGACTTGCAATCAATTGTTAGTTGCAATAAATTGCGAATCAGAAAATGTGTGCATTTCAACCCTAAAAAGGCCGGGCTATTTGAGGTCTTCCTACGACCGGGGGGAAGTGGGGGGGGGCCATAATGCCCCCCCTCCCCCTCCGCGATTTTTTGTATTGCTCCAAAACGCTGTACGATGACGCGCCGCTGCTTGGTGGCTTTTTTCTTTCGGATCTTGCGCACATTTTATAACAAAAATTTGGAAAATCGGACCTACCGTTACAAAGTCACGTGACCTTTTGTCTATGCATGTCAGCCCTAAAATCGCTCAATTTCGTGATTTGTGTACAAAACATATGATAGAAATATCAGTTTTTTGTAAAATGAGGTGTTTCATTAGTTATTTAGTGTTGTTTAGATGTTATATGTTGGGGTTCAAAATAGTGAAAATATAGTTAGAAATGAAATGAACAGAAAAACAATAAAATATATAAGTGATAAAAAACAAAGAAATACATAAGAAGTTAACAAAACAATAGAAAACATAAGGAAGAACCGGGCTCTTCCAAATTTTTTTTGTCGTATTATCATTCCAAATGCTCTAATGATTATGTAGTGAAAACAAGTGTTTGATTATGAAGAATATATGATTTATGGGTAAAAATATGAACTTCATGACTTATTTGCATAAATATGCAAATTAATGATATTTTCCAAATTTTTTAAAATTACCTGAATTAGCTGACATGCATAGACAAAAGGTCACGTGACTTCGTAACGGTAGGTCCAATTTTTAAAATTGACCCAAAATAAAAAAAAGTCACCAAGCAGCTGCGCGTCATCTTACCGCGTTTTGAAGCAATTAAAAACATCGCAGAGGGGGGGGGGGGGGGGGGGCATTATGGCCCCCGGCCTTATCAAGGTTAACCAATCAGATGACATTTAGTCATGTAATCGGACTGCAACGTTACGACTGATTGCATCTCGTTCAGCAACGAGGCCCAGATCAAATACGCATCCGATAATATGTGACCTTACATGTTGACACTGTCGGCCCCTTAGCCATCAGCCATTAGCCTTTTTAGCTATTGTGCATTTATTTTATTGTTTTTATATATAATATGCAATTGCGGACAATAGCCCACCAGAGCTTTGATGAAGCTCCGGAAGGCCAATCAAGTGGTTCGCTGCAGCTCAAAATAAAATAACATCAAAACATAAAATAAGAATAACATTAATTCACTTATAAGACTTAGCATTAAACAATCACATTTTGGATAGGAGGAGAGCATGTAGGCGGCCTTTGAAAGCTTGGAGACCAGTGTCAGAGATGTTGCCAACAATTGTGTCAGGGAGGCTGTTCCTAACTCGGATAGCTGAGTGGATGAAGCTCCTGTCTAGCGAATGGGTCCTGGCATGCTGTATGGTTAGTGCGTGGTCTGGCATGGATGTGCTGAACCGAGTTACACGCCTTTCCATTGGCGGAGGGAGCATGTCAACAAGATCTTGAGGGCAATGTTGTGTTTGCATCTTGTACAGAATTGACGCTGCTGCGACCTGACGTCTGTGCGTCAACCTTGGGATAGAGAATTGGGTGCGAGCAGCAGTCTCAGTAACTCCTATTGTCTTGAGTGCCTTCTTCTGGATGGTGTCCAGTAAGGCAAGGGTATATGGCGAGGCGTTAATCCAGCATAGAGATGCGTATTCCATTACACTTCGGACTTGTGCGTTGTAAACTGTAGCTCTGCCTTTGATGTCTAACTTGTTGGAAACTTTTCTTAGAGCACCAAGTTTCTGCCCAGCTCTGGTTGTGATGTGCGAGATGTGCTTTGTTCAAGTTAGCTTGCAATCGAATGTAATACCAAGGATTCCAAGTTCAGGCTTTACTTCCAGCTGGCAACCTCCGAGGCTTAGTCTGAGTTCTGAAGGGGTTCGTTTCCTTGAAATTGTCATTGTTTTACATTTCGATGGTTCGAATGTGATCTTCAATGTGTGAGCCCATCTTTCCATCTTGGACAAGTCTCTGTTGAGACTAGTTGTTACCGCATCGCTGTCTTTTGGAGAGTGGATTGGGGCGAAGAGTGTAGCGTCATCAGCGTACAGGTAAATCTCGTTCTCGCACACATCTACAAGGTCGTCAATATATATGGAGAACAGGAGTGGTCCAAGAATTGACCCTTGGGGGACAGAAGAATTGATGGAGGAAGCTTCTGAAGCTTGGCCTGATATTGCAACTTTGATTGACCTGTCAGATATGTTAGCACTTTTCCGTGGATGCCTTTGGATCTTAGTTTGGTTAGCAGTCCATTGTGCCAGACTCTGTCAAATGCTCCCTTTATATCCAGAGCAACTACACAAACTTCCTCTCCCTTATCAAAGATGTTGTTCCACTTTTGTGACAGAATTGTAAGGAGATCCGCCCATTGGCCCGTTGGATTGATAACCGCTGATGATCGGTTCGAGCAGCGTCCACTGACATAGATCTGTAATTGACACCTTTTGATCGCTGAACAATATAAATTATGTCTATTACATGAGGATGTATGCTAGTAGTTCGTGCAGTTGTGCAGCGTGGCGCGCACATTTGAGAGAATCGTAAGGGACCTATAATCAATTACTTAATTTCTTAACACTTGTTTGTCTGTTTGTTTATCTATTTGTTTAGTTTGTTACAATTCTTAAAATGATGTTTCAAATCATTGGAGGCACATGTCCCGGTTCCCATTCCAGGAAAATATGAAACAATATTGTCAAGTGTTACATTTCGAGGGCATATTTAAAGGCTTTCAGGGACTTTGTTTAGCTTGGGAGGGGGGGGGGGGGGGGCAAATGTCCCTGAGCTCCCGTGTGTTTTTGTTTCACTGTTCCTCATGCGCCATCGAATCAGCGCACACAATTTGATATTTGATAGATAAAATGTGAATATGTAGTACTAAGGTTAAGAGCAAATATCATAGAAGTGCCACAATTACTTTATTTCATTTTATTTATTTAGTTTATCGACAATATAAAAACAGTCAATGGAAAACGTTTCCCTAATTACACATTTAAAATCAATAAATACAACAAGTATATAAAACAGTAAATGAATGCTTATTGCATAATATTATTTACATTTGTACAATTAAAACATAATAAAATTACAGACACTCAATTAATCAGTATAAGAAATATATGATATGTAAATGTAACTTCAGTGCCCTTATACCATAAAATATATGGTCGGTATATCAAAAGGTACAATGATATGGTGAATAGTGTCCGCTTGACTCCACCTTGAACCATAAATGTGGAAATAATCCACGGTTTAATCTTGACGTGGTCGTGACCTTCATCTATGACATAACTTTAGATGACGTCATTAGTGGAACAATGCTTTTCATTGCCAACCCCGTAAAAATAAAATTAGACCTTGCGCAACTTAATCCCTTTTTGCTAAAATGTTGTGTATTATGATGTGTATCACTTTTTTGATATCCTCCACTCAGTACTGTCAACCCTTGCTCACCAGACTAATACGCCACTAATCTAGTCAGCTGACGGTAATATTTTACGTGAGATAGTCTGTGTATATCATCTCGAACATTTATACCCATAAGCTAAACGCTTTTTAGAAACCACAATTTGTTTGTAATCAAAGGCACTTGCTATAAGTGTAGAAATGTGCATTACCCACAAAAAAATGTATCTCAAGGAAGTATACATGCATATATTCAGTAGCTCCAAATCAATAGGCCTACTAAAGTATGTCTGTAATATTGTAAAAGGATATAAACATGACTTCCGAATATTAAGTTGATGTGAGTTTGCCATTGAGCGCGTGTATGCGTATGTGTTCATATGAGTGTTTGTGTATGTTATGTACTTCATAGAAAAACGAAGTACGTGTTTATGCATTAGGTGCCTTTCATTAGCCGCTTAATTATACAGAGTGTTTCCAAAAAAGTGGAACCCAACTTCCATCAGCAATATCTCAACTAATAAACATAATTATGTTAATGGCAATAAGTCGTGTGAAAGGTGAATTCATATTTTTATATTTAATGATAGCGTCATGCATGAATTAATGATCTCCCGTTTTTCTGCTGAAAATATTCCTTATTTTCGCTCATGTTATTCCTTTTGCTTTTCTTAATGACTGCAAATGGGTTTCTTTAAATAATATAATCTAGCAGTTATCTTTTGAATATTTAGATATTGCCAAATATTGGATTTTTAACATTTGGAGTTCTTCTACTCAACACTTTATTCATTGCACAATATGGACTGCCATATCTAGTTTTCTTAATAAATCCATGCTAGATTTTGTTCCATCTAAAATGACAAAGAGCAGATTCCACCTCCCTTGGATTACTTCCAGCTTGAAAAGGCAAATGCGGAAGAGAGATAGGCTGTTCCAAAAAGCGCGGAATCTTCCCAGCACCTCATCATGGCATGCATATAGATAGTATCGCAATAAAGTTGTCAAACTAGTGAACCATGCACACCAAGAATACATCAACAACGTGATTGGTAACAGCCTCACTGAAAACCCAAAGTCCTTCTGGTCTTACGTTAAACTGAAAAGATCTGAGAACATTGGAATTCCTCCTCTTCGCAACGATTCCAAGCTGTACGCTTCTGACAAAGACAAGGCAGAATGAACCCATACTTCCAATCTGTCTTCACCAAGGAGCAAGACCAGCAGGCACACATGAATGGGCCCTCTCCGTACGCAAAAATTGATCATCTCCACGTCCATCGTCCTGGAGTTGTGAAGCCGCTATTACAGCTGAACCCAACAAAAGCAAGTGGACTAGATGAGTTATCCCCCAGACTCCTGAAACTGATTGCCCATCAGATTGCTCCCGCCCTGGCCTTCTTGTTTCAGCAGAGCTTCAACACTGGCATCGTCCCTAAACCATGGAAGCAGGCCTTTGTGACACCCATCCACAAGTCAGGTGATAAGTGCAATCCTTCCAACTACAGACCTATCTCGCTGACCTGCATCTGTTGCAAAGTGATGGAACATCTTGTCCTGCGCCACATCTCCAAACATGTATCATCTAACAACATCCTAACAGATAAACAACATGGATTCAGGCAGAAGCTCCCCACAACAACTCAACTCATATCAGCTACTCACTACTGGGCAAATACCCTTCAAATGAGAGGTCAAACCGATGTTGTCTTCCTGGGCTTTCGGAAGGCATTCGACCGTGTACCCCACCAACACCTTCATACCAAACTACAACACTATGGTATTACCGGAGACACATCCAGCTGGATAATGGCACACCTCTCAAACAGGCAGCAAGCAGTAGCGGTGAATGCTTCGAGATCATCGTGGAGGTCAGTAACATCTGGAGAACCCCAAGGATCGGTGATCGGCCCAACCCTGTTCCTGCTTTACATCAACGACATCACTGAAAACATCCAGTCCAGAATGCGCCTGTTTGCCGATGATAGTGTAATGTATCGTGACATCTCATCCGAGGACGACCACAGAAACCTACAACAAGACCTACAAACCTTGGCAGATTGGTCCACCAAATGGCTCATGGCATTCAACATCCAGAAATGTGCAGTCCTCACTATTATTGAATTGAATTGAATTGAACTTTGAATTGAACTTTATTTTCCACATCATCAACATAATATATACATGTCATTATTTACAAAGGATAAAAACGATAAAAGTACAAACGAAGAAGTAACACTACATGTACATTGTGAAAATGTGGGAGGCTATACAAAGTCAAATTTGACTTAAAGCATAGCCCCATGAGAATTATAACATAATGTAGAAAGAAAAGGGAGGAGCGTAGGAAGAATTTCATACATAATTTACAAATTAACATAGGTTGGATATATTTCTAAATTATCTAGCTTAATACATGTTTATCATAAATTATTCAATAGATACCCTTTATATTTCAATTTAAATGAATTTAGTGAATTAACATTTTTGATATTTTCTGGGAGATTATTCCATAAAAGAGGTCCATTATAAGATATCAATGTACGTGAGATGGATGACTGACCATAAACAGAACGATAGTTGAGTTTTCCTCTTGTATTATGGGAATGTATATCAATATTACGATTATATAAACAATGGAAGTTTGCAGGCAATAATTTCTTAGAATACATTTACATAAAAATATCAAAGTTGTAGTTATACAATTCATAAACTGGCAAAACTTTGAATTTTTTAAAAAGTGGGGCAGAATGAGATCTAAAACCGGAATGTGATATCATTCGTATAAGTCTTTTTTGTAATATTAATATTCTATCTAATAAATACTTATTTGAAGATCCCCAGATCGTTATTTCATAATTTAAATAGGATAATACTAATGTGTTATATAACATCAATAACATATGTTGTGGTACAAATTCGCATAGTCTATTCAAAATACCAATATTTCTTGAAATTTGGGTGCAGAGCTTATTAATTTGACTTTTCCATTTCATATTTTCATCTATGTAAATTCCAAGAAATGTTACAGTCTCAACCCTCTGAATTTCAGTGTTATTAATATACAATTGTATTGGTTGTTCAATATTTGTTTTACCAAAAATCATAAAATTTGTTTTCTGAATATTTAAAACTAATTTATTTAACGTAAACCATTCATTAACTTTAATTAATTCCCTATTCATAGTCGTTTCTAAGTACTGTACATCTTTATGACTAAAAAAAATATTTGTATCGTCAGCGAAGAGAACAAATTGTAATACATTAGAACATAAGTGTAAATCATTTATATGGTCGATTCCAACGAAAAGTGTACACGGCCAGATTTTTAGGTTCGAATTTCAAACTGCTTTGATTGTTTAATCCTTTTGCACATGTTAAGTAGACATGTCAACCATAACCAGAAAAAGTGCCATCACTAATCTCTCCGAACGGCCAGGTAATGGCCTTGAGAAGTTAATGGTACATTTCCTAACGTTGCCTACGAATGCAGATGAATTCCTTTTAAAATGTGATTATGGAACTCTAAATCAATCTGCTTCATGCAAACATTTGCTTTTATTTCATCTATAAGATGCTAATCATGGAATACATTCACATATTGTGTTTTAAACATCACTCTGTTATAAATTTTCAAGTTCGAATGTTTTATTAGTGTGTTGAGATTGTCCTGTCTTAAAAACATGAGGTTGTATAAATTTTCATAATCTCTTTCATAATATGTGGATCAGAATTATTTTTCACTATCTTAAAGAGTGGGATATACCCTTTCCAAAAATATTAAATTTAGGTTTGTGCGCACAAATATGACACAATTACAATGTACGTGAAAAATAAGTATTCGTAGGCAACATGTAATTTACTTTATACGTAGGTAACAAAAACCTTTTATTCACAGTGACGAAATATGGGGGTCCCTTGTCAGTTCTAAGTGAGATATGATCATACAAATGTGCTTACAATCATTTGGGTGTAAAAATACTTTTTTTAAAATTTACACCGACACCATAAGTGGTGTCCTCAAAACAAAATATATATTTAACGTGAACATTTGGACATTTAAACCTGACTATAGATTTTAATTCCTAATGTTGATCGATAGTATCTACATCATTGATATTGCAAACATTATGTAAACAAATTTTTAATCTGGAATTTCTAGGGATACGATACATTTGGGTAATACAGAAACGAATATTATAGTGTGTTCGTAGGTAACATTATTTTGTTCATATATTTAACGATACCTGTAGTAGGCAAAGTTAATTACTGTATTTTGACTATACGAAAAACAACTTGAATACCTATGGTCTGTTAATATAAACTGTTCCTGAAATAGCTATACAAACATGAATTTGAGAAAGAGAGGGCATATATATTTTTTTTGATATTTGGGTGAATCACGGTATAAGGTGTACATCAGCGTGCACATAAAATAGAAGTTACGATAAGCTGTATGGATGACAAACATACATTTGAAATGATTGCTCAAACGATGAGTGGTAATTTATTATCTGTTTGATAAATGCTATAAAGGATCTTTTGAGATTCCTAAAAAAACAGTTCATACAGCGCTCTTATCATGTTTTTAAAGGGTTGAATATTAATGAAACACATTGGCCAATCCTGCATATCCCAACAGCTTACTTAGTTTGATTCGTTTCTAAGATTAACTCGTATTGTTTCCAGTTTTGTGTCTTACAATATATTATTGTAAAGTGCTCAAATATAATGTTAATCTTATTATGTGCTACATTTATCAAGAATAGTATAAACGAAGTTATTCTTGGAGATTTCTGTGTACATTAAGTAAGGCTGCAATAATATTAATACAATCAAACGGCAGCATATGAAAACATCAAAACACGGCATCATCATTGTTTTAAATTACGTTATTTTACATTTTAACAACAAAAATGGCCGTTAAATAAGTCTTTATAGCAATCATAACCTGTTTAACAGTATCAATATTTCAGTGTACATGCTCTTGTTCTATGTGATATAAATATTAAATAAAGAAAATTCTAATAAGTTGTATCATCTTATAGATATACTAACTAAAACACAATTGCGATATTACAAAAAATATTCGAATTTTCTATCAACCCAAGATACAAAAAGTATATATCTGAGGTAATGGGAGAACGGTTGGGATACGGTATAGCTGAAAGTTAGGCGAAACATATTGATTGTTTTTCAATTCAAATTTTCGGAGGGGGTAAGGGTGTATTGTGAGATAAAACATTTAATAAATTTTAGCCAATGTATTACATGAAGTGCCATTTTATACATATCATTCTAACCATCTTTATATAGTATATTAAGACATCAAATGGTGTGTTCTTCGGTATTTTACCTACTTTATAAAGAGCCATATCTGATTCAACCTATCGTGTGATTGGAATACATATTAAAGTAATCGATTAAGTCGACTTATCATGCAGTTTATATACAGCTGTTCGCCAAAAATCATAGTGCATACGTTAACGTAGATACCATGTACACAGACTCCATGATATATGTTTTTACAAGGAAAATTTCATAGACAAAAATACCAAAATGCAATTCGAACAACCGCAATGGCTTTTTGGATCGAATGGGTTGATCATCTTGATGCAGATAGTGGGCCATCAGATGCATGGGTTTTTTTTATTTGTTTTGGTATTAACCGATTTAAAAAATCAATGATGACATCATTATTTTTGTGTATTCGGAACTTTGTAAAAAAAATAATCATATGTTCATTCAAAACTCTAGATGATGAAAGCACCTGGTCGGATTTAGAAAGCGCACACTTATCAGGTTGATTGTGACTTACAAATGGGCTTTAATATCCGAAAGTTTACTTTTGTCTTGTTACCTACGAGTACATTTTACCTACGAATACAGAGTGTCCCCATGATAAAATGCCACATTAATGTTCTTATTAAAGCATTGACTATCGTTATTTTGATTTTAATATATTGCCAAAGGATGCCTTCGAATCATACACATAAATTCATTTATTAATATGATGATTACGCTTGTTAAACATGGAGGAGAAAATCTTTTAATGTTAAATGAGGCAAAAAAGTAACTTTTTTAACCTGGTGTGCTCGTGATCTAAATGCCCCCAAAAATATGAACATTATAACGCATGAAAAGGAAATTTGTTTCATACCATGACACGCTCATTTTCTTGAAATACCCAAAATATCTACGTGATATTACCGTTTGAAATAATGACAGCGCAGGAATCAAACTCCCTATGTCATGTTTGTATTCGTAAGTAACGTTTAATTTGTTAAAAATTACTTACGAATGCAACACATTTTGTTGAATATCTCCTAAACTCATTATTTGAAAACGATAAATCCTTGCAAATATTAGCGTTATGCTATATTCCATCTATTACTAAGTTATCTCTCACTAATCTACATACATATTGAAGCTACGACATGATGAAGTGTATACGTAGGTAATGCCATTTTTTTTACCAAACGGGCCTTTTCAGCTGTTGACGTTTCTGACGGCTATACAACAAAAACACTAGGATTTTTGGTAATGCATTTCAATAGTAGACACATGAGGGTTTAAGTTGAGCACACATTTTCAATCGTGTGATGAATTTTTCAATAAGGTTATGAGTGCTAAAAAATGTATTCGTAGGCAACGCTTAAAATTTACCACTAGGTAAAAAGTCACCAAAAATCACATGATTGCCAGTTACTTACAAAAACTCATATAATGAGTCCTGACATATGCAACAACTTCCCATGTAAAAATAAAGCAATTCGTATCAAGTCTTCATTCTAAGATTTTAACCGCTCAAAAAAACGTTAAGAGACTTTTTCCAAAAGTGGTCAAAAATAGCATGTTTTTTGTTCCTGTAGAAAAAAATATAAATGCAATGGTCACACATTTTGTATGGCGCGAAAGGTCTAGCCAAGATGCATCTGCTCAAAGAAAAATTGAGATTGTAGGACCTTTCAAAAAAATCAAATAGGTCTGAACATGCCGTGTACACTTTTCGTTGGAATCGACCATATAAATCAAAAATAGCATAGGTCCTAGTATTGATCCTTGGGGTACACCACAACATATATCTTTAAATTGAGACTGGGTGGAGTTAAACATAACACATTGTTTTCGATTACTTAAGTAACTATGCATCAAATCAAAGGATATTCCACGTATTCCATAAAATGAAAGTTTACGGAGCAATATATTATGGTCAATACAATCGAAAGCCTTTTTTAAATCAATAGAGACACCAGCAGTTATTTCATTATTTTCAAATGCAGAGATTATATTGTTTACTGAATCTATTAAAGCATGTGATGTTGAATGTTTTTCTCTGAAGCCAAATTGTTTATTATAAAGAATATGATGAAAGTAAAAAAAATCAATTAATCTTGTATAAATACATTTTTCGAGTATTTTTGAAAAGCACGTTAATAATGAAATCGGGCGGTAATTAGAAAACATATTTTATACAGGAATAACCTTCGAAATGTTACAACCAGATGGGAAAATACCTTTCTGAAAACACAAATTGAAAATATGACAGAGGGGTTTACCTATTATATGAATAGTACTTTTAACAACATAATTATCTATAGAATCTATACCAGGAGATTTTCCATTTTTTAAAGAACAAGCAATTTCTATTATCTTTTTTTCTGTTACTGGTCTTAAAAAAAAGTAAACGGAAGAGGTCCTTTTTTTAAATATCTATTCACATTTTCATCATAATTAATATTCAAATCCACCAAGTTCCTGCCCACATTTACAAAATAAGTATTAAATCCATCTGCAACATCGTGTTTATCATTTATAACATTGTCATTTTCAATAAATTGTACATTTTCAACATTAGAGTTATTCTCCCTTTTTGTGTTTAATAAATCATTAATAAGTTTCCAAGTCTTACCCAAATTATTCTTAATATCATTAAAGCGTTTAGTATAATAATTCCTTTTTGTTTGTTTAACTTCATTTACATACTTATTCTTAAAAGTTTTATAAGTCACCTTATTATTTTCTGTTCGATTTTTTATATATTTTGTATATATTCTATTTTTCTTTCTATACATCCGTTTTAGTTTTACATCAACCCAGGGATTCTTTTCATTACAAAACTTAATCTCTTTCATAGGAAAACATTTATCATATAAGTCAACTACAATTTTTATAAAATGGTCATACAATGTATCGGGATCATGGTTTCGGTTTGCAGTTATAAAAGAAAAGTTTACCTTGGATAATTCCTGTGCAAATTTATATATATTCTCATCATTAATTTGTCTTTTAAAACATTTTCTTTGAGCTTTAATTGGTACAGAAAAATCAAAAGTACAAAAAATTGGGAAATGATCAGAAACATCACAAATAATGGAACCAGATATTAAATTACAAGAATTATTAACAAATATATTATCAATTAAAGTTGCAGTTGTTTGCGTTATTCTAGTAGGAAGAGTAATAAGTTGGTGAAAAGAAAATGACGTTATAATGTCTAAAAAATCATTAACATAATGAAATTGATCAACTTTATTAATATCAATATTATAATCACCCATAAATATTCAATCTTTATGTTCAACATTTATTTTTTTAATGGTTTCTCTAAGAATATGATTAAATTGATAAACTGATTTTTCAGGAGGCCTATAAAACACACCAATAATAAGATTTTTGCCAGGTTTGGGAATTTCAACAAAACAACTTTCACAAATATCATTAAACATATTCAAATCATCTCTTATTACATATTCAATATTATCTTGTATACCTAGTCCAATTCCACCTCCTTGTTTTTCATTTCTGCCTCGACCAACATATTTATAATCATTAAAAATAATATTTGGTGTCAATTCATCTTTTATCCACGTTTCTGTAAGGGCAATAACATCAAAAGTATAATTTAATGAGCATAATAAATTTTCAATTTCCAAATGATTTCGATTTAAACTTCTGTAATTAAAATGTATTACAGAAAAGGAGTCATTTGGACAAGCATTTAATTTAGGTATCAATTTATAGGGGGTTAACTGAAATTCATTCATTTGTATAAAATATATATGGTATTACAACAGAGAATATAATATGAAATTGCTAGATATACATGTAAGTTCAAAATAAAAAGTATCCAACTTCTATAAAATATAAGCCAATCTGGCAGAAAGAAGAAAGTACAGAAAAAATAAGTATAAATACATACAACAAAAATAAATATCTATATACATCATGAAAATTGAACATACAAAATTTGAAAAATAGTGAAAAGTTCAAGTGTTCAGGCAAGTAAAATCTCAGTCTGAAAGATAAAGAATGTCTGGAATCAGTCAAATATGTTAATATTAATCTCCATTTGAGTCAGTTTAATATGTAATTCATCTTGATAAAGTTTGCAGGTCTTTTGGGTTTGTGATGTGTTTTGTCACCTTTTTTCCGTTTGTCGCCTTGATGAGCGCGATCACTTTTCCATCCGTTGTCCAGGCCTGTTCAACGGATGGACACCTGTAGGTCGCTCTCAGGAGATCGAGCTTTCGTTTGGTTAGGTCCTCCGTGATGCTGATGCCTGACCCCTTCAGGCCCTTCTTCCTGGTCATGAGAACTTGGCATCCGCGATAACTCGTAAACTTTACGAGTACTGGTCGAGGGTGATGCTTCAGTCCAGCTTCACTGGGGGTCTCCTTCGAGGTCGGGGGCTTCCCCGATCGATGTGATCTATCAATATCATTGATCGTCAGGTTGGCTCCCAGGCGTTTAGCGACATCAAGCACCAGCTCGTCTGTCTTCTCATCAGGTCTTTCCTTCAGGCCGAAGATGCGTAAGCTGTTTCTTCGGCTATACTGTTGCAGCTCATCGTTTTGTTTTTGGGTAGCATCAGCCTTGTCGCCATTCTCTTGTAGTTTCCTGTTCAGCCTTTGAATCTCCTCCTCTTTCTTCTCTAGCTTTGACTGGAGTTCGAGGATCAGGCCCTCATTCTCCTCCACTCTTTCTTCCATTCTTTTGAGTTTGTTGGCGATGAGAGTATCGACAAGGGCTTGGATGTGGTCGTTGAACCCCTTGTCTGTTATAATGCTGTCTATTGTAGACACATGGCTCCGAGTGGTAGGTGGTGCCATTGTTTGCAAGTGTGCTGTTAGTGGGTGTTAATCTGTTCTTTGTTAAGTCCACTTTAAAGTTCTTAATCAGGTTGATGAAATGCTTGAGCGGACTTACAGTATACTATATATCTTGCAGTATACTATATACCTTTATGTTATGCTTGCTTCGATCCAGAATTGTGCATTTACTGGGACTGAAGTGAAACTTCAGGTAAACAGATGAAAAGTTTCAACATCAAAAGTCAGTTTTCAATTCTGATCCAAATGCTCAAAATACATATATATGATTCCTGGAAAGTTCTTTAACGGTATATCACAACATTGTAGAAAACTTCAGACATGAAACACAGTAAAACAATGCATTATGAAGAACTTTGTAGGAGACATGTAACACACAGCAGACAAAAGAAAGCACAAGCCTAGCATCCATGAGTACAACTTGCTCAACGAGATCATCCCAAGGGTAGGACAGTATAAATACCTAGGAGTTTTTGTATCAAAAGACCTTCGCTGGGGCACTCATTGCCAGAACATCCTACACAAGGCCAACATAACTCTAGGATTGCTGCGGTGAACCCTGTCTCCATGCTCGAAAGAGGTGAATAACAGGGCATACCTAGCACTTGTACGCCCCCAACTGGAGTATGGATCCGAAGCCTGGAGCCCCTACAGCTCCACAGAAATTCAAGGAATATAGCAAGTGCAGAGAGCAGCAGCCCGCTTTGTGCACCAAGATTACAGGAGGACCATATTAGTCTCTGCACTTGTCACTAGCCTTGATGTGGACCTCCTACACACACGCCGGATCCTAGCTCAATCAACCATGCTGTTAAAGATTCATCATGCGCTTGTCAACATCCCACCTCTAGCCCTCATCATACCAGCCTCATACTTCGGAAGAAACGACCACACCCTCAAATACTCACTACCACTAGCTACAATCGACCCATATAAATTATCATTTTACCCACGATCCATTCGAATCTGGAACCAACTACCGCACATAGCAGTCAACGCAGCATCTGTGACTGCTTTCCAGAAGGCTGCACTACCGGCTCTCAGATGCATGCAGCCACCGGTGGGTTCGAGGATGCTGTAGATCAGAGCCTGGTTTTTACTCGCACTAAAGCACTCCATTTTTATTGTATATAATGGAGTGGTAATTATACCAACTTTCACTGTATATAACTCCACTTTTCACCGTCGGCCTATGCCGTCACATCACCGTTCATCCCAGTTTAGCTTTCCCAGTGAGCTGCTATAGGGATTATCACTTCAAGGTTCAAGACATTAAAGGGACTTAGTAACATTGTCCAAATCCTAAAAATCCAATTTGAGATCTAGTGGTTCCCTCATATCTTGTTATATTCGAACTAACAATAAAAGCATGGGACAAGTTTCGGTTTTTAACATTTCCCTTTCGTTAAAAAGATATTTATGACTGAAGTGTTCAGATGCTAAATAATCCAACGGATCGCGAAACCGTGTACAAAGTGAGTGCAATGAGTGTGTGAATATCACTTTGCATTTTTGCTCATTACTCGGCCATATAACGTCCATTTGACTTGGAATTTTCACACAATACCCTGTGGAAATATCAGATAACAACAATGTACATTGTATCAACCATTCATCACTTTTTACACACGTTAACAAAGTTACTAGATCCCTTTCAAATAATTATGTACAAAGTAGTGTGTGCACAATTGTAGGGAGTAATTGTTTAATGCAAATAATGCAACTGAAGACGAAGTCAAGTGATATTTCATTATGTTTCTCTGTTCATAGCTTGAGATTTATTCAACTTCGAAAAGAGTAGAAGGTCCATAATTATCCTCAATGTCCTTCCACGTGACCCCCCTTGTCTGTCCGCACAGGTTTGTGCTCGTGTCACCATGGCTTTCACAGCCCGTCAGACCACATACCCCTGCTTGCGCAAGGCATCGAACTCCCTGATGATGATGTGATTGGGGATGTCCTCTGTATCTTGCGGCGGAGTGCTGTAGACCTTCATATGACCCCAGTGGTATCCGAACTGACCTTCCCCGACCAGAGCGACCCTTGTGTAGATTCAGACTAATCCCTTCCATTGCATACTTCCTCAGTCCTCTAATTTCGACAAAGTGTGGATTTTGAGGGTGCATCACGATCACGGAGATTATGGTGAAAATCCTCAGCAACTTGCTGAAAACTCCCAAAGGGATTCCACTCAGTGACTAGAAAACACACTGTTTCGTATTCCGTTGCATGGTCAGGCAATGCACTGTTTTAAAAAAGTACCTTCATGTTCATGTTTGTACAGTTTAAGAACGATCAGAACTATGGGATTACAAGACAAACGAACAATAGGAAAGGTTTCACTAAAATACCATTATTTGTTACAGTCATGAATGTGTTGATGTAGATCTAAATCTCGTGCGCAAAGCGATTTTAACAAACCTAAATCGAAATGCTTGCCGTTTGATAACTACACTCTCGATCGTTACAAATATGGTATCACATGGAAGATTGGTAAATTATCTTTGCGATGACATATTACGATAAACACAATTATGTTTAATACATGAAATATTGCTGGTGGAATTTGGGTTCCGCTTTTTGGGAAAACTCTGTATCTTTCAGTTTAAATACCCACAATTCTTTTTTAAATAACCTATCGTACTTTGTCTGACCATAATGGAGGCTTCGATAAAGGGAACAGATGATCTCTGCCCCTGAAAATGAAAGGAATGTAGAGAAAACAATGAATGGAAAAATATAAAGATGTCGCTGTAAAGATAAGTAAGAAAAGTCCAATAAACAATCCCATTATGGGGCATTTGTTTCAGGCAGGAATCTATCGGATAACCCAAAGCCCATTCAATTACACAAAGATGGTACAGTCCATCCTGTTTATAGCAACCACTCAAGGGACCGGCGAAAAGTGGTCGCATTAGACCGGTTAGCGGGCATTTTTTAATTTGTTGGTATCATGAATTGTGCATATAGTACACAAGTGTAATTAATTTTCATCTGTACACGCGCGTGTCCATATTTTGTGCATGCATAACAACAACGAAAATGTTAATGTATATATTAATTGGCATTATTATTTTAAATTATATCAAATGTTCGTATTATCTTTTTACGTGAAATTTAAATGTGTCAATGGGACCCAAATAGGGCGGTGGCTGGTCGCTATAGACAGGTGGTCGCATTAGCAGGTTTGACTGTATTACCAAAGTGATAGTGGCGTAGCTGCAGGGGGCTCAACAGGGAAACAAGAAATAGGAATATGCTTGGTTGCTCGCCCTCCATCCACCTCTCAACTAATTATTCCACACCATGCATCTTTCTGATGTATTTATGAAAGTTCGCCATTTCCTGTAGAAATTACTATCGTATCCAAATTTGTATTCATTTTAAAGGAATTTTGGGTGATGTTGTTTACAAAGTTACTGGCGTATCGCTGTCGGACTGATAAGGGGACGGATTTGGGGTAGCACACCTTATGTATGTATTTTGTGTTGTGTTGTGTTGTCTGGGACAAACCTTTTTTAGGGGGCACGACCCCCCCCCCCCCCCCCCCCACACACCGTGCCCCTCACCCCATTGCAACGGCACTGTATGAAGCCACTATCGCACTCGTTCAGGTGAAATGGGTTATGGTACGTCACCTAATTCCTCCCTGTCTTCTCAGAGTAGCCCTCTGATACGAGAGCCTATACAGGATGGCCCCCAAAAAACAAAACGGGGCACTTCCCAAATTATAGTAACAAATGTATTATGTCCATCGGATAGGGTGTCTTTTCAAATGAACAACGATACCAAGAACAGTCAATTTGGTCGTATAATTTGGCACTGACTATGTAAAAATTGAAAAAAATGCGCACCTGACATGGTCTCACTCACAATGAGACAAAAAACAAAAACTACACGACCAAAATGATTGTTCTTGGTATTGTTTTTCATTGGAAAAGACACCCTATCCATTAAACATAAACATTTTGGTACTATAGTTTGGGAAGTGCCCCGGTCCGTTTTTTGGGGCCACCCTGTATAATTACGAAGCACATACATTTCTGTATTATAAATGAAGAACTTGTTTCACATGTTTGCTAATTAGAGACATGCTACTGCATTCTGTGCACTGGTAGTGACATATTATTTAGTCTGGACCTAACTTTTTGGCCACAAATACAAACATTGATCGGAGGAAATAAACAAACAAAAGGTTTAATCTAGGACAGGCTTTTTCCTAATGTTTCAACGTTACGTAATTTTGTATCGGATGGTACGGATGAAATTCACGACGAAAAGTTAAACTGTGGTTCATTTTCTTGAGATATTCCGCTGTTGAGAGTAGAAAGCGAACACTTTCCAAACAATTGTAAGCACTTTTGGTCATTTTCAACCTGGCCCAAAGTTGAGCCACTGATGGGAATTCGGGTCAACGTGAACAAGTTAAGAGGCCCGGAAAAGAGGACTGGAAAATGATCAGTCTTACCTGATCTACAATTCTGACTGTCCTGGTATCCCTGTGAGATGCACGCTAGAACTACATCTGCCTTCTCCACGGCCTCTGCCATAGCACCAATTATGTCACCCGCTAAAATGAGATAGACATGGAGTAAAAACAGATTGAAAGATATACTAGAAAATGATATGTACCATAGAGGTACAGTATTGGATTAAAGCCTTTAGTGTTCACGTACTGGGGTCAAGCTGAAGTAGAAAAGTAAGATGGCTGCAGATAATCAATAATAATATAATTGGAAATTACTTGCCAAATTATTGTCTAAATAGATATCATATATTGGTCTTCTGCATTTATTGATAAATGATTTTCTGATAAATGAAAATGATGAACGCCTACAAGAATTTGTCTGGTCTCCGAATCAGATCTCTGAATCAGATATGATTGCATCTAAACTAATCTAGGTTTTTACTCGAATGTTTAATTTTTCAGAGCTCTCGAAGGCTGCAGCCCAACCCCAACGCAAACCCCAGCCCAAACAATTTTACCAGTAGAATTGAGAGCTTAAACTAATGATTGATAGGTTAGGGTCAGGTCATTAAGCCATGGTCTCATCCGACCCACGTAGGCGTAGCGAGGGGTCCACGTAGATATTTGGGGTTGTAAGTGATCCTACGCGGGTGGCACGTTCGCACTACGCAAGTAATTTCAAGCTACCTGACCCTCGCGTAGCCTAAATTTTGCTTCGTCTAGACAAATTGACACGCACAATTTTTGGCCTGCGATGATTTGTTGCGGCTACCGCGTGGCTGGTGCGTGACCCTGCCTGTGTGGGGGGCACGTGCGGGGTCGTGGGTATTACTTGAGAATTTTCTTTGTTATTTGCAGTGAAAAATGGTAGAGAAACACCCACGTAGCCCCTGTGCGCAACCCACGTAGCACTCACTTTATACGTACTCACTACGCACACACTGCCCAAGGGATCACCACTGCCCCTTCGACATGCACGCGTAGCACCTTCGCGCTACCCACGTATGACCCGCGTACTTCCCACGCACTGCCCACATGAAAACCTCGATAAAATTAATTTTCTACGTAGACCAGGCGCAGGTGATGCGACCACTTCCAGCCATGGTCGCATCCGACCCGCGTAGGCATAGCGAGGAGTCCACGTAGAGATTTGGGGGTTGTACGTGGGCCCCCGCGACTGGCCCGTGCGCACTAGGCAAGTAATCTCAAGCTACCTGATCCTTGCGTAGCCTTTATTTTCCTACGTGGAGAAAAATTGGACATGCACTTCGGCCGATAAACCGGGCGCTCTTCGCTTCGAATGCAGTCATGCAGTGTAGTACCAGTGTTGTTTGATTGACAGGTACGTCTCCAGGAACGCGATTGTAATCACAGTTTTCGCGAATAATTACCGTAATTGTAAACATGATTCTAATCATGATTGCAATCACTCGTGAAAAAAAGGCTCTAAACTATATATATATATTTAAAATTACCAATTGGTTCTTGCGCCCCTCGTCTTGCCCGCGTAGCACCTGCGCGCCACTCACGTAGCACCCACGTACTACTCACGCATTGCCCACCTAAACGAAAAATGCACTTTCTACGTGGACCGGACCTAGGTGGATGTGACCACTCCCATGTAAAATTTGCCCACGTAGAGAAAATGGGCGCGTATGAAAAATTACTGCTCTACGTGTGCGCTACGTCTACGTGGCTCGGATGAGACCATGCCGTGGTTACAATGTATGTGTTTACATTTTACATGTTTAATGCTAACTAAAAAGCTAGAGCTAATGCTTCTGCTTAACCAGTAGCGTAGATCTGTGTTGAGAAGTTGGGTGGAGGATGATGCATCTATGTCATCCAGTATTCAGGAGAAAATACGTCCTCACCCCCACCTCACCTGGGACTCCAATTAATAGGAAAACAATAACCATGACTTACACATCGTATCCTCGTCCATCCAAACATTGTAGCCTCTTTTCCTGAGTTGTTCCTTCATCTCTCTCATGACCGGTTTAGAAGGGTTCTCCCACCTGTAGCTGATCATGATGTGACCGGATTCTCTAGACCTACTCCCGGACGTGACCCCATCATGTTTACTACCACTGCGCATGGCCTCGGGAAGACTGTACCCATATATTTCGAACAGCGCTCCCCTCGATACATTGCGAAGACTGTCGTCTGTGCTATGGATATTCTGTGTAAGACCTCCAAAGAAAACACAAATGGGAACATACGTATGATAATTCCATGTATTTTGCTATAAATATGCAGAACATTATTGTTCACAATGTCTTTTTCATTTCACTTCCTGGTCCTTTAGAAAATATTGATATGTAGTCTAAAAGAAGACTAATTCCGCGTTTACGCTGAAGTCTGAATGAAGACTTGTTTTGTTGTTCAGTGAACATCTCGTCTCCAGTGCCTCTTATTTTTGTCAAATTTTGTATTTTTTGAGAGGCAGTTGTGTGAGTGTTGACGTTAATCGTTGTAGTTAAGATGTTCTTGATGAGATTCTTAATACTTCCGCAATATTAATATTTTAATTTAGAAATCAATGAGGGTGATACTAAAGAAATAAACAGGGTGTGCCACCAATTAAAGTTGCCTGCCTCAATCGGCAAAACCACTCTCCGCCATATATGTTTGGCAAATTACCAACAAAAATGACTGCAAGATCGGGTAGTAGAAATATCTCTACAATTCAGTTATTCATCTATATTCTGCTTCTTGTTGCAATACGCTTTACTAACCACTAAGAAATGATGGTTGAATTATGATTACCTTTTTGATATGGACTGAATGATTACTGAAAATGAAATTGAATAAAATGTATGTATTAATTTCTCACTCACCTTTCATTACGTTGTGTGCTTTCTTCAACTGAACCTTGTTAAGGTCTATGAATCCCAATTGCCAAAGAGTATTCGTAGCGTGGATCCGTTCTTGGACCGAGTTGCTTTTACCAGAAAGCATCGAACCTACGATCTGGATGCCGTTATGTTCTACTATCAGTTTTTTGTTCTCATCGTTTATGGCCAATTGGCCGATGCCCTGGATAAGCTCTAAGGCCGAGAACTGTGCGTTCATCGGGACCTCTCCTTCATAGCTTAGTAAAATAGCAAAGTGTGTCTTGATGTTTAAAGATGACCTCAGCAGGCTGGTAAGAAGCTTAATAGATTGTTCATGTATTGGCAATTTATTGGCGTCTTCATTGCTAACCAAGTACGCTGACACGAGGTATGCCTTCATCTGCATGTGTCCATCCTTGGACTCACTGAAACATTGCAGCATTGGCAATATCCACCGATACTTCTCTCTGAGGGTGGGCACGTTTCGGACACAGTTATATAGTGTGCTAAGCACACGCAAGGTGATATTTTGCACCCATGTATTATTGCCATTCTCGTCGTACTGAGCGATAATCCAGTTGATGACTTCCAAGAGGCAGCCCTCTTTGTCAATGGCTTCTGAGAAAGCTACCGATCGGTCAGAAAAAGTCCAACTTGTTTCAGTGAGTAGGTTGAAAAAATTGAAACACTGTTTACCGTAGTCTGTGTGAGCATCATCTTCTTTCTCCAGCATCTGCAATTTTGGACTTGCACATTTCTCCTTAAACATGACACAGAAATTAGTTGTTCGTGCTATCTCATCGGCAAGTATCTTTTTGATTTTGTAATTATCCAAATATACATCGCGGCATTCTTCAACAGCCTTTACACATTGGTAGCAGGCGAAATCGCCGCAACTTCTTATATGTTCAACATTTTGTTGAATGACTTTAATACATTTCACGACACCTGCCGGAAGTTTTTCGATCGTATTATAAAGGCTATCGCTTGGTGAGTTGGAAGGAGCCTGTCCAGAAACGGACTGTTGCTGTGCTTTCGTCTTCTCCATAATTGCGCCCGTATGTTAATATAACTGTTTTCTATAAGAATGTCACCATCTTTCAGGTTTCAAGGGCCCAGTGATAAATGTATAACCACTCCCTATTTCCACTGTCCTCTATACTAACGCGGATTGTACATGTATGCTTTAACCAGGTAAACGATCCAGTTTAAAATGAAAGGGATGCAAACGCTGCATGGTTACGCTCTCCCACGTAATAATAGTGTCCAGTGCATTGAGATTAAAAGAGATTGATTTAAAAACGGATCCGAACAACTTGGTGATGAGGTGGGTCGATCGGTTTTGATGTTTTTTCCAAGGACGCCACCATAAACTGCTGTTACATTTCGATTTGATCTGGAGAGATCTGTAAGAGAATAGATTGATGCTTGTTAGGTATCGATGAAATAAATTTGTTAGAATGTGTTTGTAAACAGTCATGTAGATATGTCTAGAGCCTGAAAATGTGCATAAGTCCAGAGCATTTTAATTATTCATGTTTCGCCCCTAATTTGCATAGGTATGGGTTAATTTTCTCTGTTCATATTTCCCCCTCGTTATTCGCTCGAGTGCTAATGGTGAAAGTTGGGTTCCGCTTTTTTGTCGAAAAACTCTGTATTAGTCTTTAGGTTTGATAGAGTTCTACGAGTTCAAGTGAAAGCTTGGTTCACCAATTACTTATCGGACATAAATCAGTGTGTGTGCTACAATGGAAAACTATCAAGCTTTCGAAATGTTAAAATGGGTATCCCACAGAGGTTAATTTTGGGTCCATTGTTGTTTGTTGTCTTTATAAATGAAATGTGTGATTTTTTATATTCTGACCAAACTAAATTAAGTCTATATGCTGATGACGCTGCCCTATTTTGTAAAGGTCGAGATTATTTATCTGTCCAGACGAAATTGCAAACTGAATTGAATAGAGTTATGCAATGGGTAGAGAAAAATGCTTTACAGTAAAATACGAAAAATTGTAAAGTTATGGGCCCGTATTCACAAAGGAGGTTTGGTGGAGGTTTGTAACAAACCCCAGTTTATCTGCGTCATATGACGTCTCTTAGACCTCGGTTTAGACCATAGACTGAAATCCCGTTTCACAAGGGAGGTTTGAAGGAAATCCGAGATTTATATACGTCATCAGAAGCGAAAATTACAGTCTGCTCAAAGGGGTAGTCTGTAATCTCATAAACCTTAGACTGAGACGATTGACCAATCAGGATTCTGCATTTCGCTCTTCGATCCGAGCAGCAAAATATTCTCGGCTAAAGGTTTTACCGCCAAAACTAGCCACGAAAAACGATCAAAAATATTTGTCTGCAGTATCATTGCACGGCTGAAAAGTTTGGAATTCCATAAAATCGTAAGTATATAACCTGTTTTTAGAGTTCGAATCCGTACATTTCGCTTTATTGACATGCACATGTGTGATATACTGTATAACTGTCCATTTTCAGTGAAAATTCATGCCTTTCCGAACGACGCCCCTACTGTGTCGTTCGTCTAGATTCAGTTGACTTGCCCCACGTATGCTAATTTGTGTTGTATTTCTTATATGACAAGAACACACTAGCAAAGCCGATCCAATGATTTATGTCTGACACGTTTTTTTTTCTGAAGAAGAAGAATGCAGCCTTCATTTCCCAAATAAAATGGACACTGAGAGTGTCGTACTCGTACTCGTACTAGGATCAACTAAATTACCGAACTGTAAGTGTAAGTGTAACCTCCATGAAAAAAGCATTAGAATACTCCCACTTTTAGTATTCACTAATCTGAGGATTTGATGTATTAAAACATTTTCATTTAATTTTCTAATAAAACTCACAATTTATGTGATATATTAGCCCAATTCCGTAACCATGTCCAGGCATGAGTCATGACTTGAGAGTTGAGTGACATGTCAATTGTTAATGTTATCAACAATAAATTCTTCCCCGAGTATGGACTACGGTAGTCTTGAAACTTCGCGCTGCCATTGACTTCACACGAAATCCTGTGTAGCAAACTTTAACATGCAGTTTAATGCAGGGGCGTTGATCACGGGGGGGATGGGGGGGATATATCCCCCCCCCCCCCAATATTTCAGGTGGGGGGGATGGCCTGTATTATCATCCCCCCCAATATTTGGGGTTCAAAAATATATAATAACATTAGAATTAAGAAGCATTGTGAATGGAAGTTGTTACTATAGTCTTCTTTAAACCACTTTTTGATAATGCTAAACTGCCCAAATCCAAAAATTTCCGGGGCTGCGCCCCTGGAACCCCCATTATGGTTATTTGACCCGGTCCCAGCCCAGTAGGGGAACCCGGGGCAAAATGGAACGCGGGGCAAAGTGAAACATGCCCGGTAATTTTTTGTTTATGCTGCCATCTATCTAAGTTCATGTGCCAATAACACTGCAACGATGATGCATCGTTTTTGACCGGAGTTGCGCGAATACGTCATCATGTGTACTTTTTACGGAAAATATCCGTTTTTCATACATAAAAAAACGATAATTAATATAAGTATATTATCTGCTAAAATACTGTGTTTATACCGAATTATCACGAAAGCCATATTAATGATGGATGGGCTTAAGCTTAACTGTATACATCGTAGCACCGCTAGTAATCATTGGCCCACGTGAAGTAATGCATGTCTGTAAAATTTCACTTGTTCGGGGCAAAGTGATTGGGGCATAGTGCAATGCCATTTAACGTGTATGATTGTGTCGGTCATGCGATTATTGTGTTACATTTAAGAATTAGAACGAACGAGACCATGAAAATTCAAGTTTTTCACACTGAACACCATTACTACTCCATTCTCCCTTTAAATTAAAACAGGACATTCAAATCTATGGACATATGTGTAAGGTCATATAATACAACGATTCACCAGGAGGTAAATGGTTTTGACATTGAAGACAACCTCTTTGGGGGAAGCGTTTCACTTTGCCCCGTTCCGTGTTTCACTTTGCCCCGGAGGTCCGGGGCAAAATGGATTTTTAATATTTTTTTCAAGTTCATAGCATTTAAAAAAACTGATTATTTGAGAAAGAATGTTAGTGTCATTTGTTAGTGGTAGTCCTAAGGTAAAAGTATAAACCAAATGTTTTGCTTTACTTTGCTTTGTAATCCTGTTCTGGTTGTTCCAATTTTTTTTATCCACTTTGCCTCGGGTTCCCCTACTCATTAAATAGTTGTATTCAGGACTTCTCTCTTGGCAAACGTTCATGCGATCCTGGCCCACTGTGCGTCTGCGCTTCGCTCACTAAAATTGAGCTAACTATTCACTAGATAATTGTATTTCTGGATATTACAAATCCCAAAGCTTCCGGGGGCTTCGCCCCCTGGACCCCCAATAAGCTTTCCAATGTGGGTATCCCTTGACTTATTATATTCAGGGTTCCATCAGGATGATTGCAATCGACAGTATTTATCTATCAGACTAAAGTTCATCCATGCATCATTGGACAGTGCCCTCATCATAGCAGGAGCTTGCAAAGTAATAATCTTCCAATCTCTAAACAGCTAAATCAAAAGCCAATTAACTAAAGAATAGTTAACCCTATATTTACATATAGATAACATATTTATATCTGGATATTACAAATCCCAAAGCTTCCGAGGGCTCCGCCCCCTGGACCCCCAATAAGCTTCCCAATATGGGTATCCCATGACTGATGCTATTCAGGGTTCCATCAGAATGCTTGCAAATATGTATCTATCAGGCTAAAGTTCATATTGGACAAAGCCCAGCTCATAACATGATGCTTGCAATGTACACTTAATAATCTTCCAATTTCTAAACAGCTGAATTCAAAAGCTTTGGGGCCCCCTAACCCCCCCCCCCCCCCCCCCCCCCCTCAGCCATAAAAACCCGGGCACGCTGCTGGGTTGTCGCTTCGCTCCCTCGCCAGAGATGGTCAAAATTACGAATCATCCCCCCCAATGGCGAGAAGAAATCGACGCCCTTGGTTTAATGCAAGTGTGAAGTCTGAAGAAGCAAAATTGTGTGCACGTTATTACCATTATTAACTTGTTAGACAGCGTTGTCAAGCTTTGTAAAAATTCTACGGCTCGGGATTGCGGAATCTGAAAGTAAATTTGAAGGGAAGGTCAAATAAGATTAAAGTGGCATTCTGCGCAGCCTTTCGATTATCAATAAATCTGTTCTCCTGGAAGGATTTCAATTAATTTTCTGATTCTTCCTCCATAATCAGTGGATTGGTCAGGCCAGTGTGTGAAATAATTTATTTCCCTTTTCTGGTACTAGCCCCAAATTTTTATTTCAAAAGTGAACTTATTATTTTTCAAAATATCACTCTTTCCTGATCAAACATGTGATTATTTTTATAGTGAAGCATGGAAAACAAGATTTGTCTAATTTTGTCAAACGGTCGCTAGTCGGATTAAAAATTATGCTTGCCCGATCGGGCCACCAAAATATGATCATAATGATGACTAAGTGATACTATTAGTTATATATTTTTGCTGGCCCAAAATGCAATATCACTGGCAAGCTAATTACCCTTGGTTGGGCCAGCAGGCCAGTGTAACCCTGACTATATGTGACCTTACACCACAAAACGACCAATAAGTCGGGGAAAATGATAATGCTGATTTTCACATGAGAATTTAGTAGACTTCATTACCTTTAAAATGGTATATAATTTGTCATATTCAGACAAGGCAAACCCTCTGATAATTAACACCAAAGATTTGGAAAATGGCTGAAGCAGTTTTAAAACAAAGGAGAAATGGGCCATTTCAATGATTGGCGTCCATTCTAGCGCTGTATATCTGATAATTGTATTCAATGAAAATATATATTTAAACATGATTTCTGACAATCAATATTTCACAGAAGGCAGATTAGGTAACCTTCATTCAGAAAATACAAAAATCCAAAATTTCATATTTTAAGCCAAATTTGATATTTTAGCTAATAACAGAGAAACTATCTGAGCGACATAACGGTCGTTTTGTGGTGTAAGGTCACATATTTTGGACTTTGGACTTTGGACTTTGGACTTTGGACTTGGAGCTCAAATTAAAAATGAAATAGAAAACTACATGACTCATCAATAAAAAGTAAACAGTTTTTTTCTTTCATTTTCATCTTCACTCAAGGCTCCACTAAAGATGGCAGATCAAATGAACAATTTACGATTGTTGGATCAGCATGAAGAACTTGAACTAAGTCTGAGAGCGGGAAGAAGGGGCTTGAGCTCAACCTGGTGCCGAGGCCTCCACGATCGAGGAGACCCAGACTTAGCCTAGGAGCTACGAGGATGAAGCCTTAGACTATATGGTATTTTTAAAATGTAAAATTAACCCTTTGGCTTTGGCTTTGATTGTTGTACTTGTAATTGGAGAATTCAAATTGCCGCAAAATATAACATGCACGGCTCCACACATACTTTTTTGTCAGTGGTCCATTCGGGCCAGTGAAATAATTTCTTCCCCCTTTTTGGTGACCCGAAAGAGCAATTTACTGGCCCCAAAAGGTTGTTTCATTCATGAGTAAACTGATTACTGTTAGCAAGACATGACACTCGCACTGGCCCGGTGCCAGTGAAATTGCACTTGGGGCCAGCAAAATGTATAAAAGTCAGTTTTTGGTGGCCCGATCGGGCAAGCAGATTTTCAACCCGACATTGACAAAATGAAAATATCTTGTTTTCTTTTATGTCATGCTTCATCTGTAATCACATGTTTGATATAAGGAAAGAGTGATATTTTGAATAGTAAAAAGCTTACTCATAAAATACAATTTTGGGGCCAGTAAATTTTCTTTTGGGCCACCAGAATAGGGGAAGAATTTATTTCACTGGCCTGACCGGGCCACTGACTAAAAAGGTGATTGTGGAGCCCTGCTATTAGAAAATATCACTCTTTCCTGATCAAAACTGTAATTATAGAATATAGATGAATTATGACATGGAGCTTGGAAGAAAATCAGACTTTTCTAATTTTGTCAATCATGTCAATGTTGGATAGAAAATCTGCTTGCCCGTTCGGGCCATCAAAATATAATTCTTATACATTATTACTGGCCCGAAAGTGCAATTTCACTGGCCCCAGGCCAGCGGGCCAGTGCCCTGTACATGCCCTGTACATGTACACCTCCCTTACTCCCTTTCACCCTGTGACTACAGTGACTGTACAGTGACTGTACAGTGACTGTACAGTGACTGTAGTAACTTGTATTGACTATTGTTTTAGCCATTTTTTATTATATCCCTCATGAGAATGTTCTAGCCATGTGATTGGTCGAAACGCCGTCACGTGTTCAAGTATAATTTATCCCATCAAATCCCAACCTCATATAGTACTTTTGTACAGTTCTTTTGTACAGTTCTTTATTGCTGCTACGTATGTGATCTCATAGGGCACGTTGTTAACAACCTCTAAATTAGGAATCAGCGAACGTTTACAACCGAGTTGTTTTGTTCCCATGACAACCCGGAACGCAGCGGCAGCCAATGCGAACGCTTGTGGGCGCGCAAGTACGCATGCGCGCGTTTGTGCGCAGAAAGGTAGCGCGCTGGTGCGCAAAGTTTACGCGCGGCTACGCTTAATAGACAATGGTATAAGCGTCTTAGCCTTTTATTAGTAATCATAAACCTTGTTCATGTGCATGATTGACAAAATTGAAATAAAAAACTTAATCAATTGCCTAATTTCCCGAACTTTTGAGCACTTTGTTTTAGTTATAGGTTGGGGATCAAAATGATATGAGGGATATAAAGCAAATAACCAAATCTCCTTACTCGGGTGATGGATGCAAAACTATACGTTGCCTCGGTGATCTGCGAAGGTAACTATCATGCCTCGGCTACGCCTCGGCATGACAGTACCTTCGCAGATCACCTCGGCACGTATAGTTTTGCCATCACCCTCCTAGTCGATGGTTATTTGCTTACTATTAAAAAAAAACTTGCCATATATGCACATAGACTAGAGCTACATGTAGATCAACACATCTGGCGCTTTCATGGCCTCTTTTACATTTTTACTGAAATATTTTACTGTTGGCCCAGGCTTCTAGCTAGATTTGTTGATCATGCATTTGGCTAAAGTTTAGACATACCAGGGTACGTCACTATATCTACAATCTACAGTCTTGGTTGAGAATGCAATTAACAATTGTATGTTAATCAACTATCTCTATTTCATACAATTTATCAGCTGCTGGGTATGAGTGATTGCCTTCTTCTTCTTTTTCCCCATTTCATCATGCAGTGGTTTGCACTTTTCAAGGATAACATACAGTGGGACTATAAATTATCTTGAATTTCAGTGGCATATGCCTATCTGTTTATTTTCTTTTCATTTTTCTTTTCTTCAGGGAATCAGTACTATTCTAGAGGATGCATGTTGATGAGGCTCAAATGGCACAGTCATCTGTTTGGCGAGTCAAAAACGGATGGCAGAACCTGTTGCAAGACCAACAGGAACCATGATGGAGATCAAGCACTGTACGTCCTTATAATTATCAAGAACAGGTTCTCTGTCAGTGTTCAGGTGCGAATAAAGATAACATTGTTTGTCATATGAAAATGGCCACTGCCAGAGCAGTGAAATAATAATCAATAAACTACTGATGAAATTAATTATAAATGTTTACAAACATTTGATATCCTTGGCAATGAGAATAAAGTTTACATTGTTTATCTTTAACCAAATATAATTGCCTGGCCACTTTGTGAGTTTTTATCAAGGCTTGTGTATCTTTTGATACTGAATTTGCAAAAATCATAATTAATGTTATGAAGTCATTGGACCTTTCATCTCTGCATATTTCTTACAAATATATAACATATCAGTTATGTGGTATTTTTAGTTACTGTAGATGTGTGTCTTCTTTGAGGGTTTAAACAGTAAATAATTAGTTAGAAATCAAGTAAATCAATATGTAATGTACCAGTTACAAACAGACAACAATGTCTTTCGAAACAATACCACACGAGGAATATCAGGATCTTGCAATTTGGTTTTCGTATTAATATCCCAACTACTAGTTGATAACCAATGATCAATTAATCAAAATTGATGATTCATGAGCACAATTGAACAATTTCCTTACTGGCATGATTAATCACCATTTATATGTTAATGTGTTGACAAAATATTAATCTATAAAATTAGCTTTATTTGAAAAAATAGTGAAATTTAATGTATTAATCAGGCAAAATTGTATTTGATTTTTCATATTGACAGGTTCCTATCGCTGCAAAGCCTTCGAGGTGGCAGGAGGTCTGCAAAGCTAGGATTTTGTATGAGAGCTTTGAATTGGCAGACAGCTTGAGACCAGGGCAGATTTGCTGCTTGGAGGTGGAGGAAAGGTAGACTAATTCTTTATGTGAAAAAATGTTGTTATCTTTCTTCCTTAATCCTTATTCATTGTTATACTTTGGACAATCTGTAACATTCAAGGAATGTTATTGTAAAAAATTTGCACTGCATATTTGTGTTGGTAATTCCTGTAAATAAGCTAATGTGTTTTGAATTTCAGTTCACAAATGTTTCTAATATCTAAATGAAACTTGATTAGTTTTGCTGTAAAGTGTTCCTCATATTTTTGTACAAGTGACACAAGATATCATTGCTGATTTTGTGTACAAAACATTCAGTGTATCCTTTATAGTATTCACCCCCAAAAGGTATTATTGTAATTATTTATATTGTTTTTTTTTCTCTTCCCCCCCCCCCCCCACCCCTCCCCTCTCTCTTAATCCCTTTCGATTTTCCAGGTATACGTTCTCTCCATGATGCCATTTTTTCGCTCTGAAGGTGAATCACAGATGCCCTAACACTCTAACACTGCCCACAAAAAGTGAGATGCAAGGAGGTTCCGCGCCTCAAAAATGTGTTGTGACTCGCTCGTTTCTATGAAACAGGCCGATCATGGAGGAGATATGTTGTCCAAATGTCCCAGTTGTTTTCAGCAACAAGTATGTGAAGGTATATGAAGAATACGATATTTAAGTTCTTCAAGCAGGTTTTTCCAGCAATGTGACATTAACGCTGCAACAAGTAGATTAGCAAGTCAGTTAATAACTCATTAGCAGGTAGTAATAACTATTCCTGCTCTGGAGCATGATCACGATCTCGATAACCATCTCGAGCACGATCTCGATCACCCTGTGAGGCGTACGAAGTTCGATCAACTTTCTCAGGAGCACGATCTCGATAACCATCTCGAGCACGATCTCATAACGTCAGAATCAATTTTTTGAAAATCTACCAACATGGTTTTAAATTTGTTTCTCTTGATCTCTTTATTGAATAATCATTTTAACCAAACATCACATTCACACTTTGGTGGTTGATAAAGAGAAGGTCGTTAAGTCAGTTTTGTTCATCAGAGATAATTGTTCTCTTTTATATTTAATTAATATTTCCAAAATGAGAACATGCAAGGTGGTATGTGTATCTCGATTTAGCCAAAACTCGACTTCACACCCTTCTTACTCTCACCCCACAAATTGTTGATAAAAAAGTGGTTGAATGTGAGGTGTTTTGAGGGCGCTCTCTCGTGTTAACAGCTGCTTTTTTAATGAAAACCACCCTGTAACTTAACCGTGGATGTTTTATTACCATTTTGGTAATTATGAACTCTGTAGGCTTTCAAGAACACGGTTCATTGTGAAGTAAATGGTGGATATTATTTAAGATTTCACATATGTGAATTATTATTTGCATTGTATATATTTCATAGACTACTGATTGACTGTGATTAATTGTGCCGATATATTTTTTTTTGTACATGTACTTGCATACTTGCTTACTGTGTGCTTACCTTGCATTGAACATTTAGCTCATGTTCTGAATTATGTAACAATCCTATTCAAGTGTTATGTTTTATCTATGAATAATGACAAAACATGTTCATGTCAAATTCCACAGCATTGAAAACAAAATTTTAAAAGTATATTTCTTTGAGGTAAACAAGTTGTGATTCTATTTGTATTGTCACCCGATTCACAAAAAGCACACAGTAAACCACCGTAAAAAAAAAAGGCACACGGTAAAATACTGAAGGGATGACATCTTCTGTAATGTGATTAATAATCTGTACAGTGATCCTATCCCTAACCCTAACCCTAACCCTAACCCTAACCCTAACCCCTCAGACGGTACTTTACTGAGTACCTCGTCACCCAGGTGATAGGTGACAACATCTAAACAATATATTACCGTGTACTTTTTTGTCATCCCTTCAGTATTTTACCGTGTGCCTTCTGTGTAATAGGTGGTATTGTGCATAATTTGAGCTTTGAATATAAGTAGATTATATTTAAATCTGTATATTTATCAATTATACTAAACAGAACAAAAAGTAAATTCCCTTAACAATTATGTATCATACAAAAATCAAGAAGTAGTTGACAATTAAAAAGAAATATTTATACATGTACAGCTATAAAGTACATTTGGATAAAATCAGAGATATTCATGTCAAATGCATTGATTATGGTTTTTGAAAAATGCTGTTTAAAACTTATTTTTTGTTATGGAACATGTGATTCAATGCATTTGTTTAGATTGTATAATAGTACAATTTTAAATGTCTAAATTGTAAATGAACAACAGTTCTGAAGAAAGAAAAAAACATTTGTCTTTATGTTCATGGGGTAATGGTTATCTTATATTTGTACACATGTATGTTTTTCCTTTCTACTATTATAGTTTTTGCCTGACAGCATTTGAAACAATATTTTGCTTTAAAATCATGAGGGGTTGCTAGGGGGTGGGAGGGGGGTGTGCTTTATTTTTGTGCTAGGGTGTTTGATGCCCCTTTGACAGTATTTGCAATTTAATGTTCTAGATTAAATTAAAAAGGGATCACAATATTTAAGATTAGTAAATATAATAACCAATATCATGTTGAGTTTTGTATCATTTACTTGTCAAGAAAAAGTGTTTGTATAGTGGTTATTGTATACAATAAGTGAAATCACAGAGAATGTTCATGTAATAAAACTAGAATATGATTATTTGAATTTTCTTCATCCATTTGTGTGTATTTCTAGATTTTCTTTTTGCTAATAGAGCTATACAGCCTTCCAGATCCCCTATAAAGCTCTAAAGGAAAGAATATTTAATCAAATATCTACCAACCTACTAAATGCATAGTAAAATACTTAAAAATAGACATCGGCTAAAATAAATGTATGTGTCTTACTGTCCCTTTTTAGGTGTATGTGTGTGTGTGCATGCGTGTATATTTTGTATAAATATGTTTGTATTTATGTGTGTGTGTGTGTTTGCATAGTGTGTATGTGTGCGTGTATTTGTATGAATGTGTTTGTATGTACGTGTGTGTGTGTGTGTGTTTGCATGATTCTGTCCGTGCATTTGTGTCTGTTGCATGGTTTTAAAAAATACACTAACACTAAGTAATGTAATAAACTCATCAAAAGCAAAAACACAACTTATCCCTAAGAAAATACACAAACAAAAATTCACAAAGTAGGTTATACCAGATAAGTGAGTCTAATTAATTCAATTTGAATTTATTTCCACAGTTGTTTGCGTGTGTGCGTGTGTGTGTGTATTAATGTTTGTGCTTACGTGTGTATGAGTGTGTGTTTGCGTATATATATATATGAGTGTGTGTGTGTGTTTGTGTATTATGATTGTGTATTAAGTAATTCTGTATGTTAAATCGTGAAACATTCCAGAGGAATTGAAAACAAAAATATGGTTTTGTAATGAAGAAAAGAAACAGATATAACAAGCAACTTCCAGTGAATAGTGAGTAATATTCACTTGTAAATAATTTTCTTCAAATACTAAAGAAATGGGTCATAATCAAATCTTAATTCAAAACCACCAAAACAAGCAAACTTGTTGAGAAAGGATCCACGAGAAAGTGGATAAATCAACGTCAACAAATGTGGCGCAGATCAGATATTAATCAATAAATCTGTCTTGATCACATCACATAGTCCTTCTTTTCCTTATTTAGTTTACACTTCATTATTTGTTTTGACATATTAGTAAAATGTTGTATCCATCTACGTGAAGTTTTGCCAAGGATCGGCGGAGGGAACACAAAAACCGTTGTGGAGATAACGCAGTGACGTAGTTGTGTGGTTCACAAGTGAAGTATAACACAATTGTAAGTACGTGGGACACGTGTAACACTTCTGAGACGGCGCGCTGGTTTTATCCCGGGGGGGGGGGGGGGGGGGGGGTCTGTCCTCATTGAAAGGGGGGGTATCATGCGTGACCAAGAAAACGAGTAATTAGGGTGTTTTTTACGATCAGGCGAGATACTCGAGTATCTCGAATAGGGTCTCAAAATCACCCAACATCAGGAAAAGGGGTATCTTTTTTAGGCTGATAAATTACTCGTTTAGGGTCTCAAAAAGATGAATTACTCGTTTAGGGTCTCACAAACTCAGCTTACTTGGTTAGGGTATCAAAAATAGTTATCACTTGCTTTTAATAGGGGTTTACAAAAAAAATATTACTTGCTTAGGGGTTTACAAAAAATTGATTACTTGCTTAGGGTATCAAAAATAGTTATAACTTGCTTAGGGTATCAAATTACCGATAATCATACTTACTTAGGGTGTATTTTTTGCACCACGCAAATACTCGTTTAGGGTGCTTTTGGCAAGTCCTTGGTCACGCATGATACCCCCCTTTATATGAGGACAGACCCCCCCCCCCCCCCCCCACCGGGGTTTTATTCGACTCGATTCATGCAAATACATTTACAAAGTTGATTTTAGAGATGAATAATTAATATTATTGATCAGAATGCTCAGTAACATCTCCAGATTGTACTGAAATTGCTCAGATCAACTGTTTTTTCCATTATTTACATTTAACCATGGTCTGTAAAAAATAATATCAAAGGGTCTGCAGGTTAAGACTAGATTCACGAACCGCGGACTGTGGACAGACCTCGAAATTGAAGGTTTGTGAAATCTTCCGTTTCTGAAACGGAATGATGGTCTGTGCTCAGTCTGAGGATTTTACAAACCTTAGACTGAACGAACCCCGGTGTGTTACAGACTTCCTTTGTGAATACGGGCCATGTTGTTTGGCACACATAACAAAAGTACACAATAAACAAATTGTGCTTGAGCGCGAAGATGTTATTATTGAACAGAGGGGTCATACTTGATAATACTCTCAAGTTTGATATACACATTGATTTGGTATGTGCAAAGCTAGCTAGGACTATTTGGTATATTAGACAAATTAAGAAATATTTACCGAAACAAGTTTTGACTCTGCTATATAATGCTTTAATTCTTCCACACATTGATTATGGTTTGATAATATGGGGAAACTCAGCTAAGTATTTGATTTTAAAAGTTACAGCGTCTTCAAAATAGATACGCTCGCTTGATTCTGAATGTGGATTTTCTTACACCTCATCTGTTAATGTTGAAACAGCTAAACTGGCAATCTGTCTTACAAAGAGTTAATCAATTTTGTTTGTATATGTATAAAGTTATAAATGGACTTTCACCAGAGTATTTTAAGGTTATGGTAATTTTTAGAACTCCGCATATATTTACAATATATGCCATCGATAATCCTTTATATGTAATTAAGCCAAACAAATACTATATGAAAAAATCCTTTCAGTATTTAGGTTCGATAATTTGGAACAATCTCCCACTTTGCATTAGAAATGCCACATCAGTTGCCTCTTTTAAAAGGTAATGTAAATTATTATCACTTATTGATCGCATCTATTTACTATTATATTTCCTAGTATTCATTTTAGTGGTAAATATATCACACACTACCACAGTTCCCA
The DNA here is from genome assembly GCA_037951105.1 of Echinarachnius parma. Taxonomy (NCBI): domain Eukaryota; kingdom Metazoa; phylum Echinodermata; class Echinoidea; order Clypeasteroida; family Echinarachniidae; genus Echinarachnius; species Echinarachnius parma. The sequence continues at coordinate 242,085 of JBAMJV010002056.1, forward strand.
ATCTGAGTAAAAGTTAGGTTTTTTTTTTTTTTTTTTTTTTTTTAGTTTGTTTTTGGATGAAAGTAGTTGTAGTTATATCTATTTTATGTATATATTTGTTATTTATTTGTATGTATTCTCATTGTGTTGTTGTGTTCAAAATTGTGCATTGTATTGTTTTTGTATTGTATGCAGGGCCCCTTGGTAGATCAGTTGTTTAACTGAAAGGGCAACCTTGAAATAAAACGTTAATAAATAAATAAATAATAAATAAATACAAATAAATGAAAGTGCTACTGAACTGAAAAGGCACATATATTTATGATATTTACAATGCCGTAAGGCATGCCTGTTGTGGTTGTTGCTACGAAATATTGTGTCCGTTGCATGGTAAAAGTATCTTTGCGCCACGAGAAAATGTATAAAGAGAGCTGTACTCTTCATATCTTCTCATTTTAACTTCTGCTAACCGGAACGTTAACATCTGTGATGACACACGACAAAAAGGTGCACTTCTCGACAGAGGTCGAAATTGAGTTAATAGTATGGTCGTTTTCTCCTTTTCTTCCTCTTTAATTTGATACCTAACACGATGCATAATTTTGTTTTATTGCGGAGATACATGGTTTTAAAAGAGACGTTCGAGGGGCGTTTTGGAAATTATTTTATCAAGAAAACGGCCCTCAAAGATTACTTTCGATTTTTAAGGAGCTGGCAGGTGCAATCATTGATCCTTAAAGGATCGAGCGGGTTCGTTCTATTCACATCGGAGGGAACAAAAGACCCTCAAAAGACCTAGTAACCATGACCCTTCAGGCGTATAACGAGCGGTGTTATGTGTGCGCGCGCGCATGACTTTGCTAGGATTGGTTTTGCGTCTAAGTTCTTTTGCTCAGTCGAGCCTTTTCACTTGAGCGGGCATGATATCGACATTCATCTTCACGACTTCACGGCTCATAACAAATTGTTTTGTAAGCAAGCAGACCTGTACGTACCCCTATACTCGCCGAGCACTGCGCTCCCGGACGTAGCCGGGGAGTCGGAGCGCGCGCATCGATGTACTAATACTCATAGCACTCGGCGCCAGTGCAGGTCGTTTATTCAAAAAGTCGGGAATAATAATAATTTGTAAGATCTATACAATGCCTAACGATGTTGTATTCTACTTACAAAATTGCATTACAATTGAAAGCTCAGCAGAAACAAACTAAAAATAATATTAAAAAAGCAACAAAATAACAGCGCTGAATGTCGCAAAAAACAGCAAAAATTTGATCATTAGCGTGCTCGTTAGTAGCACTTGTTTTTGGTCGTTGCCAATTTGTAAGCTAAATAGATTCGCCAGTGGGTGTAAAACATGTAGCCACGCAATCATTACGATTAAAGCTAAAAGGTGAAGCCGATCATGTTATATGAACACAACAATGATGCGCCCTTGCAAAATCAGCAATATTGTAATTGTATTGAAATCGTGATAGCCGCCGTCATGCTTGGCTGATCGAAGTAAGCGGTCTATTCAATCCCTTCCCTATTCATAGTTCTACATACTACCACGCCCAAGAACGAAATACAATAAGCCGCAGAACTTATACTCCCTATTTTACTTCGTATGGCCTAATGAATCGGAATCAGGTAGGACGCACATCTGTTGCGGCCGAAATAGCACCACATTTGTGTAGACAATAGGTTTTCTATTGATATGCAAATGAGCTCTAGCTCCCCCGTGTATATATACGCCGCGGTTTCGCGACAACGCCATTGAATATTTGTGTGTAGCCGAGTAGCACCGATTATTCTACACGCTCGTCTGGGCGAATCCTCGTCTTCAACTCAAGCCTTTTCTACTACTGGCTATACGCCGGCTTGAAGTTACACTTTCACCGCATTCTTACCAGCACACCCTAATGCGCCGTCAGGCGACCGGGTGGATAGGCCTGTATGCCCCGCGAGGGGACCAGGTTTACTATCAGCTGAAGCTCCCTATTGTGCCATCAGGCGGCCGGGGAGAGACGGCCAACCGCTACCTGTATGCCCCGTCAGGGGACCAGGTGAGAATCTGTACGTCAAAATCGGCCATCGAATACACCCGCTGATGTTGCCTGGATCTCCCGTCGCTGATGCTGGATCCACCCGTCGCTGGGTGCTGGATTTACCCACCGCTGATGATAGGTCTACCCGCTGCTGGAACCGGAGTACGGGGCCTTAGCCGATCGAGACACCAGGAGCTTGGATGGAGATGGAATCGACATGAGGGTTTTATCTACCTTATTGTTATAAAGGCCAGCATGTACACAGCTCCCTTTGAGGTAGAGCCATGAAGCCGCTTTGGGCCTATTTCGATTGAGCCGGCTACTGTATTAGCCTAGGCTGTATATTGGTATGAGAAGCCATGGAATGGCTATAGATGAGGGTTATCTGAGATATATCCCGGCCTGAAATAAGGCGATGTTATATACATGTACATGCATGTGGACTCGAATGGGCTCTTTCATTCGGTGTGATTTTTATCCCACACACCATAGTTATCGACCGAAAGGAATAATGGTAATGTATTTGATGTTACATGATGTTACATGCCATGTTACAACCCCACTTGGTCGATGTGTGATCAGATGGTTCTATGAACCGGGGCCCATATCCACGGTATATACTCGCGGCAAGTGGCCGCTGCAGTCGTGAGATAGAGACCGTTCGGTCACTTCGATGCAACGATGAAGCGGAGTCTATACGGGCAGGGAATGGTCGTGAATGATTATACTACATTATGGCCATTTGTGCCTGAATTGGAATTGGTTATTCTAGAACCGATAATGATACATAGTGCCTTATTTTATATACTGGCTATGCCCAACTTACACATGGTGGTGTAATGGATGAATTTGATTACGGCCATGTACTTAATATTTACAGTTTGAAGCATTTGCGCTGACCATTTTACGGCTAGTTCTGTCGACTTGTGTATACCGTGAGATGCAGGGCGCACCAATCATGGTGTCGACCTTTGAATGGGCACAGGATATCAGTTTTGCCCTATTTGCCGGGCGCCAGTGTTTTCGGTATCGGAAACTGAATTTTAGCCTACCAGCCAGCTTGGCTGTCGTGGGTTTAAAACAATATGACTATACTGGCATGTATACGTGCTGAAAGGTATCTGATTACCCGAAACTGAATTTTAGCCCAGCCGCCATCTTGATTATCATGTTTTCGTTTAAACATACTGTCATGGGAAATGCGGTATATGACCACCACAGATTGTTAAGGTGATTTGGTATGCGGTTCAGTATTCATTTTATGCACCATATCTAATTTGGTGCTATCATCGTTACCGTCGTTCAGCTTAACGACGCTCCATCCTTTGATTAGTCATTTGTCGACCATTTCAAGGAGCCTTTATTTTGGCGGATCGTGGTATTTCCACGCGGATTATGACGGGTCATTTGTTTGGCTTGAAGACGGATAATTTTGCTCGTCTAAATTGTAAGAGGAATTACAATACTTGGCTGTGAGCCAATGCCCCGCCCTGGGCGCGTGTCAGTCTATTGCTCGCTTTTTGGCGCACGTAGCCATGGATACTTGCTATTGAATATTATCAATGGGGCGCCTCTTAGTATGAATGCTAAAGCTCCCGGCCCGGTATGTGCGGTGGGTGCTAAGCACGACACATTCCACCCGCATTTGTCTTATAGTTGTCGCATTCCAGGGTAGTTCATCAGGCGAGAAGATTATCACCATACCACTCCTTTTGTTCGTGTTGCTTCGCCCTTTTATGTGTTCCGATTTGAAAGGATGTATATCCGAGTAGGTGGATATTTTAGTTTGAGAACACATCATTATTTGTTCTGCATGACAACAGTATCGTTGGCTTGGTACGAACAGTCACGTCACGTTCACGTCACGTCACGTGAAGGTTCTGTACCTTTTGTGAAACAGGTCACCCAAATCTACGAAGTGTTGGGTTACGTGACCCAACAGTTTGTAGATATACTATATGCAATTCATGAAAGCTCACGTAAATTGGCGCTTGCGTAAAACAAATTAATGTAAATTCTCGTTGAGAAGAGACTAATTCTCGGTAAATTTAATCGTGAACGAACCCGTCCTACCTATACTGTAAATACCAATTATAGGCGTACACAGGCCTGGGGGCAGGGGGATGGACACCCCCTACCCCCATCCCCACCCCCTTACATAATTCAAGAAATGTCTTGGTCTCGGCCTCGAAATTTGTGACCGGTCCTGGTCTCGTCCTCGGCTGCGGTCATTTTCTACGGACACCCTCTACCCACACTCCCCCCGCTTACTTCAATTTGTCTGACGAAATATCCCCCCCCCCCTACACCCACCCCTTGAAAAAATCCTGGGTACGCCACTGCCTACAAGTAGCTAGTTCGAATGTCAAATACATTAATTGATTTATTTAATATTGATTGGTTGATGTGATTGTTTCATTATAATGATTGACTGATTAATTGATAGATTGACTCGATTCAATAATGGCTGTCGTGGGTTTAAAACAATATGACTATACTGGCATGTATACGTGCTGAAAGGTATCTGATTACCCGAAACTGAATTTTAGCCCAGCCGCCATCTTGATTATCATGTTTTCGTTTATTCAAACATACTGTCATGGGAAATGCGGTATATGACCACCACAGATTGTTAAGGTGATTTGGTATGCGGTTCAGTATTCATTTTATGCACCATATCTAATTTGGTGCTATCATCGTTACCGTCGTTCAGCTTAACGACGCTCCATCCTTTGATTAGTCATTTGTCGACCATTTCAAGGAGCCTTTATTTTGGCGGATCGTGGTATTTCCACGCGGATTATGACGGGTCATTTGTTTGGCTTGAAGACGGATAATTTTGCTCGTCTAAATTGTAAGAGGAATTACAATACTTGGCTGTGAGCCAATGCCCCGCCCTGGGCGCGTGTCAGTCTATTGCTCGCTTTTTGGCGCACGTAGCCATGGATACTTGCTATTGAATATTATCAATGGGGCGCCTCTTAGTATGAATGCTAAAGCTCCCGGCCCGGTATGTGCGGTGGGTGCTAAGCACGACACATTCCACCCGCATTTGTCTTATAGTTGTCGCATTCCAGGGTAGTTCATCAGGCGAGAAGATTATCACCATACCACTCCTTTTGTTCGTGTTGCTTCGCCCTTTTATGTGTTCCGATTTGAAAGGATGTATATCCGAGTAGGTGGATATTTTAGTTTGAGAACACATCATTATTTGTTCTGCATGACAACAGTATCGTTGGCTTGGTACGAACAGTCACGTCACGTTCACGTCACGTCACGTGAAGGTTCTGTACCTTTTGTGAAACAGGTCACCCAAATCTACGAAGTGTTGGGTTACGTGACCCAACAGTTTGTAGATATACTATATGCAATTCATGAAAGCTCACGTAAATTGGCGCTTGCGTAAAACAAATTAATGTAAATTCTCGTTGAGAAGAGACTAATTCTCGGTAAATTTAATCGTGAACGAACCCGTCCTACCTATACTGTAAATACCAATTATAGGCGTACACAGGCCTGGGGGCAGGGGGATGGACACCCCCTACCCCCATCCCCACCCCCTTACATAATTCAAGAAATGTCTTGGTCTCGGCCTCGAAATTTGTGACCGGTCCTGGTCTCGTCCTCGGCTGCGGTCATTTTCTACGGACACCCCCTACCCACACTCCCCCCGCTTACTTCAATTTGTCTGACGAAATATCCCCCCCCCCCCCCTACACCCACCCCTTGAAAAAATCCTGGGTACGCCACTGCCTACAAGTAGCTAGTTCGAATGTCAAATACATTAATTGATTTATTTAATATTGATTGGTTGATGTGATTGTTTCATTATAATGATTGACTGATTAATTGATAGATTGACTCGATTCAATAATGGCTGTCGTGGGTTTAAAACAATATGACTATACTGGCATGTATACGTGCTGAAAGGTATCTGATTACCCGAAACTGAATTTTAGCCCAGCCGCCATCTTGATTATCATGTTTTCGTTTATTCAAACATACTGTCATGGGAAATGCGGTATATGACCACCACAGATTGTTAAGGTGATTTGGTATGCGGTTCAGTATTCATTTTATGCACCATATCTAATTTGGTGCTATCATCGTTACCGTCGTTCAGCTTAACGACGCTCCATCCTTTGATTAGTCATTTGTCGACCATTTCAAGGAGCCTTTATTTTGGCGGATCGTGGTATTTCCACGCGGATTATGACGGGTCATTTGTTTGGCTTGAAGACGGATAATTTTGCTCGTCTAAATTGTAAGAGGAATTACAATACAAGGGCGTTTGGCTGTGAGCCAATGCCCCGCCCTGGGCGCGTGTCAGTCTATTGCTCGCTTTTTGGCGCACGTAGCCATGGATACTTGCTATTGAATATTATCAATGGGGCGCCTCTTAGTATGAATGCTAAAGCTCCCGGCCCGGTATGTGCGGTGGGTGCTAAGCACGACACATTCCACCCGCATTTGTCTTATAGTTGTCGCATTCCAGGGTAGTTCATCAGGCGAGAAGATTATCACCATACCACTCCTTTTGTTCGTGTTGCTTCGCCCTTTTATGTGTTCCGATTTGAAAGGATGTATATCCGAGTAGGTGGATATTTTAGTTTGAGAACACATCATTATTTGTTCTGCATGACAACAGTATCGTTGGCTTGGTACGAACAGTCACGTCACGTTCACGTCACGTCACGTGAAGGTTCTGTACCTTTTGTGAAACAGGTCACCCAAATCTACGAAGTGTTGGGTTACGTGACCCAACAGTTTGTAGATATACTATATGCAATTCATGAAAGCTCACGTAAATTGGCGCTTGCGTAAAACAAATTAATGTAAATTCTCGTTGAGAAGAGACTAATTCTCGGTAAATTTAATCGTGAACGAACCCGTCCTACCTATACTGTAAATACCAATTATAGGCGTACACAGGCCTGGGGGCAGGGGGATGGACACCCCCTACCCCCATCCCCACCCCCTTACATAATTCAAGAAATGTCTTGGTCTCGGCCTCGAAATTTGTGACCGGTCCTGGTCTCGTCCTCGGCTGCGGTCATTTTCTACGGACACCCCCTACCCACACTCCCCCCGCTTACTTCAATTTGTCTGACGAAATATCCCCCCCCCCCTACACCCACCCCTTGAAAAAATCCTGGGTACGCCACTGCCTACAAGTAGCTAGTTCGAATGTCAAATACATTAATTGATTTATTTAATATTGATTGGTTGATGTGATTGTTTCATTATAATGATTGACTGATTAATTGATAGATTGACTCGATTCAATAATGGCTGTCGTGGGTTTAAAACAATATGACTATACTGGCATGTATACGTGCTGAAAGGTATCTGATTACCCGAAACTGAATTTTAGCCCAGCCGCCATCTTGATTATCATGTTTTCGTTTATTCAAACATACTGTCATGGGAAATGCGGTATATGACCACCACAGATTGTTAAGGTGATTTGGTATGCGGTTCAGTATTCATTTTATGCACCATATCTAATTTGGTGCTATCATCGTTACCGTCGTTCAGCTTAACGACGCTCCATCCTTTGATTAGTCATTTGTCGACCATTTCAAGGAGCCTTTATTTTGGCGGATCGTGGTATGTCCACGCGGATTATGACGGGTCATTTGTTTGGCTTGAAGACGGATAATTTTGCTCGTCTAAATTGTAAGAGGAATTACAATACAAGGGCGTTTGGCTGTGAGCCAATGCCCCGCCCTGGGCGCGTGTCAGTCTATTGCTCGCTTTTTGGCGCTCGTAGCCATGGATACTTGCTATTGAATATTATCAATGGGGCGCCTCTTAGTATGAATGCTAAAGCTCCCGGCCCGGTATGTGCGGTGGGTGCTAAGCACGACACATTCCACCCGCATTTGTCTTATAGTTGTCGCATTCCAGGGTAGTTCATCAGGCGAGAAGATTATCACCATACCACTCCTTTTGTTCGTGTTGCTTCGCCCTTTTATGTGTTCCGATTTGAAAGGATGTATATCCGAGTAGGTGGATATTTTAGTTTGAGAACACATCATTATTTGTTCTGCATGACAACAGTATCGTTGGCTTGGTACGAACAGTCACGTCACGTTCACGTCACGTCACGTGAAGGTTCTGTACCTTTTGTGAAACAGGTCACCCAAATCTACGAAGTGTTGGGTTACGTGACCCAACAGTTTGTAGATATACTATATGCAATTCATGAAAGCTCACGTAAATTGGCGCTTGCGTAAAACAAATTAATGTAAATTCTCGTTGAGAAGAGACTAATTCTCGGTAAATTTAATCGTGAACGAACCCGTCCTACCTATACTGTAAATACCAATTATAGGCGTACACAGGCCTGGGGGCAGGGGGATGGACACCCCCTACCCCCATCCCCACCCCCTTACATAATTCAAGAAATGTCTTGGTCTCGGCCTCGAAATTTGTGACCGGTCCTGGTCTCGTCCTCGGCTGCGGTCATTTTCTACGGACACCCCCTACCCACACTCCCCCCGCTTACTTCAATTTGTCTGACGAAATATCCCCCCCCCCCCCTACACCCACCCCTTGAAAAAATCCTGGGTACGCCACTGCCTACAAGTAGCTAGTTCGAATGTCAAATACATTAATTGATTTATTTAATATTGATTGGTTGATGTGATTGTTTCATTATAATGATTGACTGATTAATTGATAGATTGACTCGATTCAATAATGGCTGTCGTGGGTTTAAAACAATATGACTATACTGGCATGTATACGTGCTGAAAGGTATCTGATTACCCGAAACTGAATTTTAGCCCAGCCGCCATCTTGATTATCATGTTTTCGTTTATTCAAACATACTGTCATGGGAAATGCGGTATATGACCACCACAGATTGTTAAGGTGATTTGGTATGCGGTTCAGTATTCATTTTATGCACCATATCTAATTTGGTGCTATCATCGTTACCGTCGTTCAGCTTAACGACGCTCCATCCTTTGATTAGTCATTTGTCGACCATTTCAAGGAGCCTTTATTTTGGCGGATCGTGGTATGTCCACGCGGATTATGACGGGTCATTTGTTTGGCTTGAAGACGGATAATTTTGCTCGTCTAAATTGTAAGAGGAATTACAATACAAGGGCGTTTGGCTGTGAGCCAATGCCCCGCCCTGGGCGCGTGTCAGTCTATTGCTCGCTTTTTGGCGCACGTAATATTATCAATGGGGCGCCTCTTAGTATGAATGCTAAAGCTCCCGGCCCGGTATGTGCGGTGGGTGCTAAGCACGACACATTCCACCCGCATTTGTCTTATAGTTGTCGCATTCCAGGGTAGTTCATCAGGCGAGAAGATTATCACCATACCACTCCTTTTGTTCGTGTTGCTTCGCCCTTTTATGTGTTCCGATTTGAAAGGATGTATATCCGAGTAGGTGGATATTTTAGTTTGAGAACACATCATTATTTGTTCTGCATGACAACAGTATCGTTGGCTTGGTACGAACAGTCACGTAGCGTTCACGTCACGTCACGTGAAGGTTCTGTACCTTTTGTGAAACAGGTCACCCAAATCTACGAAGTGTTGGGTTACGTGACCCAACAGTTTGTAGATATACTATATGCAATTCATGAAAGCTCACGTAAATTGGCGCTTGCGTAAAACAAATTAATGTAAATTCTCGTTGAGAAGAGACTAATTCTCGGTAAATTTAATCGTGAACGAACCCGTCCTACCTATACTGTAAATACCAATTATAGGCGTACACAGGCCTGGGGGCAGGGGGGTGGACACCCCCTACCCCCATCCCCACCCCCTTACATAATTCAAGAAATGTCTTGGTCTCGGCCTCGAAATTTGTGACCGGTCCTGGTCTCGTCCTCGGCTGCGGTCATTTTCTACGGACACCCCCTACCCACACTCCCCCCGCTTACTTCAATTTGTCTGACGAAATATCCCCCCCCCCTACACCCACCCCTTGAAAAAATCCTGGGTACGCCACTGCCTACAAGTAGCTAGTTCGAATGTCAAATACATTAATTGATTTATTTAATATTGATTGGTTGATGTGATTGTTTCATTATAATGATTGACTGATTAATTGATAGATTGACTCGATTCAATAACCATAAATAAACAATATTAATCAAATCATTGTTTTATTACTTTTAAACTCATTGATCACTGCAACTCACTCACTCACTCACTCACTCACTCACTTTCACAGGCATGCACATACAACGCCGTTAAGGGCCAGTACGCTCAGACGTCGAGCACGGGAACTTCAGGCGTATGCGAACTGAATTGTCCGCTGCGTGTACCAATTCAGCTGGAAAAATCAACATTTGCCAAAATCCACGCAGGACACGTCTTTAGAAATACTCAAATAACAAGACAAATAATGCAAGTGGTATGGTTGTACATTACCTAAATGACAGAACTGCATATTATCGTCTCAGATTACTCTGAATTATGCACGTACATATTATAAACATAATGATTGAAAAGATTTGATAAGGGGGTATCGGCATTTTCGTCGACATTTTTAAATCTCTTTGTGCGTGTGTGTCTAGTCTTAGTAACAAGCGTTTGCAATTTAAAAAATCTTGATTAAACGCTCACATCACGATTTGGTTAACGCGAAACTTCGAGTTTTACCGGCATGGAAAACGACAAATTGTTGGGTCACTTTACCCTACACTTCGTAGATTTGGGTGACCTGTTTCACAAAAGGTACAGAACCGTTCACGTGACGTTAACGTGAACGTGACGTGACTGTTCGTACCAAGCCGTATCGTTCATTTCTATAGCAATACAAAGTGGACATGAGTGAACAATGTTCAAGGTGTGAACATACTTTGTTGCCCCTATATCATAGGTTGCGACAATTTGCAGTCGAATCTGAACAATGCGTTCTGTTTAGGCACGGTAATGCCGACACGTATCTGTATTGACGGTTGTGTGTTATCGTCCCGCTATAATGGATTGAGTGTTGCAGTATTTTATTTGTACTAACGTTGACGGAGATTCGGCAGTCGTTCGTGCTAATCAATTTGCGGAACTAGATTATTTGCCGTGATCTATTGATTGGCGTTTTTGACGCCAGGTGATCGATCTATATATATATATAGTATATGGCATTATCGTGATTCAATGCCCTAGTCGTTACGCCTACGTAATTTGTTAGGGCGTGTTTATATCGGAACTAGCGCCTTATGATCCATTCTTTAGAAGTACTGCACAATCATGTGTCAATGTGCGTTTCAGCATTGGTCAGTCGTCCGTGCGGACATAAGCTGGTTTGAATACTTTTCGAATTGTTTTTGCAAAGGAAGCGTATACGATTTCCTTGGCATGGTTGACGCATTACACGTGACAGGTGTAGCTTTCGGATACTTGTTTATCTCGGGGTTACTACAATATCTTACGTTAGTTTGTTTTGAGTGATCGCTGGGCTCGTTCCAGGTCGGATGCATGGCACAGATTTATTGATTATACACTCTTGATTAAGACCGCTTTGGTATATATAACGGTCGTGTGTACCTTTTGTACCTTTTGTATAAGGTACTTTAGAGGCAACACACTTGGAATAACCTCGAGTGACTTTCGTTGTTTTTTTTGTTTTCTTTCTCGAAATTGGTAATTTCGGACCGCCGGTACGACTTTCTATTGGGCGCCGGTATGTTAGCATTATCTGCATTTTAATTTAAGCCCCATCGGTATGCGTCAGCATAGGCCATCAGCATGATCAGTAGGTCGATGGCATAAGGTTAAGTGCCACAATGTTTGGATCCAATTGCAGCATGGTAGAACGGCACCAATCTTGTCGCCTTGATAGTCAACGATACGTTTGTTATCGTGCCGCCCTATTGTGTGGCGAACACTTTGTGATATTGCGTTAATTTGTAATATGTAATATACTATACGTTTTGGGTCAGTGGCATTATTGTCTTATCCCGTTCATGACTGGTTCCGTATACTCGGGCTAGGTCGTCGGAGAATATAGATGTATAAAGTAGATTGATCAATCCTTACGGACAGGCGGAGAAACCGCCTGAAAGAGCTTTCACTGCCTTCCAAACGTTAAGACTTGTGTTGATTGTCACTATGATGGTACGGATAAAATCATTATAATTCAGAATAACACTGCTTTTCTCACATAAATAATATATGGATTCCGTGTGCAATGGCACTGCATGTTCCGTTGGGATCGTGAACATTCAGAATTGTTGAATCATACTAAGGTTATTTAGATCTCGTGGTTATATATTTGAGTTTAGACTCTCCCTCACTCTCGACTTCAGTGATTGATAACAACCAGAGGAAGAGAAATATATTGGCTCAATTTAGATTATGTACGTAATAAATAGAGCCGCAATTGTGATGCAATCAATCTCATTTTACCCAGATATTAGTCAATAAGTGTAGACAATCCTGCAGAGTTATTTTGCTTAAACCTTTTCGTTAAACAGTTATGCTATTTTGATTAGGGGGAATTGTCTTTTTGGGTTGTGTTTAATAGGGACAGTTTAACATTATTAGCATGTGTTAAGAAAAAAAAATGCGTATGTTTGGTTGTTTGTTTTTTCGCGTAGGCAAACGTTGGGTACCCCCCCCCACCCCCCCCCCCCCCCCCCCCCCCCCCACTACCCGTGTACGCATCGGCGTGAATGCGTTTGTACATGGCCCCTGCTTAGCTTGCGATCGATTGGCGTTAAACAAATGTAACAGCGCATAATGATTGTGCATACAAGCGTGTCGGCGCAGCTTGCATTCAAGGCGGTTGTGAAAGTAACAATAGGTAGGCACTGCCCAGGGGGCACTGCAGTGTGCAAAGCCATAGAAATTTTCACTGGTCAATCAGCGAAAGGATACCATTGACCTGTACCTAGTAGAGGTCAGTGGACGATTACACGTCACTACTACCCACGCACGCACTGTACAGTTGTATACAAGCTGCCATGCATCATTGCATTGGAATAATTCGCTTGTAAAATCCGCGCGTGCTACGTATTAACAAGGTGGTGTTTACATGCAACACACGCAGTTCCAAACATGCCAATTAGCGTCAACCAATCAAAATCTACCGTGTTGTTAGGGGCGGAGTCAATTTTTGGCGCCTCGATCCCCGAACGAACCGAGCGCTCTATAATTAAACTTTTGGTGAAAACCGATATGAACATGCCTTAGAAAAACGCTAATATTTCACTTTTTATTGCACCAAATTATTAGCAGATTTCATGAATATGTAGAGAAAACTCCATTCAATCAAATACGCTAAAAAAATAAAATTCATGATTTTTTACCAATTTCATCTTTCAACTCATTTTCTCTGTTCGCTTCCACGCGACTTCTGGCCGATTTTGTCGTGGGTATTATTCTACGTATTTGTTACAGCTCCAACCTGAGGAGGTATGGGCGGACCAAAGCAAGTCAGTAACATACAACCACTTACAACTTCCAACGATAGGCGGTTACTGCACGGTATGTATGATACAAGCTATTGGTGCATAATGCAAAACACGCTGCTGTTATAAGTTAAGTAGAATACTGTCACTGTCCTGTACGAATAAGTAAAGTAGAACAATTATAGTGAGATTACACATGCAATTGATAACATCACTGTATAGGAGATCCAGTAGTAGTTTTGATTATCACGTGAAAACTTATGTGTTTTGTTTTTATCTTCTTCACAAGGTCCAGTGATGGGCATGTAATCGCATAGTGGTTGCTACCA